>VDFB02132987.1:0-18112 GCA_007258455.2 Sequoia sempervirens | reverse complement strand
AGGGAAAATGGTTGAAAGTGCAAAATGTCAAGGTTGATGAAGACTTAGGGTACAATTCATCCGTAACTTGTGGATATGATTCCTCGATGATCAATGTCGCGATAAACAAAGGAAAGAAAGTTCAGACTACAAATCAAGTAAAAACATTCCGGTGGATCAGGAAAATCAAGAGGAAGAAGAAACCAATGAAGTAGTGAAGAGAGAACAAAAGAGCTGGTTGAAAAACTCCAAAAGACTCAAGGTATGTAAGATTGAATCATTCAGAAGATCAGATTATAGGTGATAAGAACAAAGGTGTCCAGAATAGGAGAAAGATTGGAGAAGAATATTGCTTGATTTCAAAGACTGAGCCTACTAGTGTGAATGAAGCATGTAGAGATGAGCACTAGGTTGAAGCAATGAAAGAGGAACTAAAATAGATTGAGAAGAATGATACATGGATTCTTGTTCCCTAACCTAAGGATAAGAATATCATTGGAACTAAATGGGTCTTTAGAAACAAACTGAATGAGCAAGGAGAAGTGGTTAGAAACAAAGCAAGACTGGTATGCAAAGGATATTCACAGATGGAAGGAATTGATTTTGAAGAGACTTTTGCCCCTGTTGCTAGAATTGAAGCTGTAAGATTATTTCTTGCCTATGCTACCTACAAGAACTACAAGGTTTATCAAATGGATGTCAAGTTCAGCTTTTCTAAATGGTGAATTGGAAGAAGAGGTGTATGTTGAGCAACTTGATGGATTTTAGTTGACTGATAAGGGAGATATGGTGTGTCGGTTGAAGAAAGCATTGTATGAACTCAAGAAAGCCCCTAGAGCCTGGTATGCTAGATTAGACAAGTATTTGTTGAAGCTTGGATTTAACAAAGGTATTGCTGATAGTAATCTATATTTCAAGAATGGTAATAAAGATTTGATTATTGAAGTCTTTGTTGGTGATATAATTTTTGGAGGAGATGATGGTTTGTGCATGAAGTTTGATAATGAGATGAAGAGTGAATTTGAAATGTCAATGATTGGTAAGATGGAATTATTTTTGGGATTGTAAATTACTTAGTTAGACAAGGGGATTTTTATATCTCAGTCCAAGTATGTGAAGGAATTGCTGAAGAAGTTTGGTATGGAAGAGTCAAAGCTAGTCGATACACCCATGGCGATCGGATGTAAGTTGAAAAAAAAAGATGATTCTCTAAAGGAAAATCGGACTAGATACAGATCAATGATTGGTGTCTTGTTGTATTTAACTCAAACTAGGCCTGATATCATGAATGTTGTATGTATTGTTGCAAGATTTCAAGCTGATCCGAAGGAATCTCATGTGATCAGTTGTGAAGAGAATTTTCGTGATACTTGAAGGGGACAATTGACTTTGGCCTATGGTATCCTAAAGATGATGATCTTATTTGAGTGCTTTTACTGATGCTGAATGGTAGGAATAAAATGACAAGAAAAGTATTAGTGGTGGAGCATTTTTCTTGGGTAAGAAGCTGATTTCATGGTTAAGTAAGAAGTAGAATGCCATTTCCTTTATCTACGTATAGGCCTAATACATTGTTGCTGCTAGCAATTGTACTCAAGTCCAATGGATGAAACCGATGTTGAAGGATATTAGAGTTGTGTATAATGAGCCTATTGCTATATTATGTGATAATTCAAGTGCTATTAACATATCTAAGAATCCGGTGCTACATTCAAAGACAAAGAATATATCTATTAAGTTTCACTTTTTGAGAGAAAAGGTGAGTGAAAAGGAAGTCAGACTGGAGTATGTGCCTACTAAGGAGCAGATTGCAGACATCTTTACCAAGTCGTTGCCTAAGGATAATTTTGAGTATCTCAGAGGGAATTTAGGGGTGATTATCCCTCCTAATCAGAACTAAGGATGCATTGCATTGCATTAGTCTGTGCATTTCAGAGTCATATCTTGATCCAGATTGATGTTGTGGTGGTTGCTACTTAGGGGGAGTAGTCAGATGTTTAGATGCTTAGATATGTGGTTCAAAGCTTGTATAGAAGAAATCTTTTTCATTGATGTCAAAGGGGGAGAAGACCATGTGAAATTTTTTTTGGGAAAGAAGATCATGTGAAATAATTGAGGAGAAAAATGAGTCTAATCTAAGGAGAAGTAACTATCAAGAGTTAGTCAGATTGATGGTGTTTTTCACATCATGTGTTGCCATCAATGAAAAAGGGGGAGATTGTTGGATATTGTGGTTGTGTTTTTGATATGTGGTTGTCATTGATGTCAACACTATTAGAATTAATTCATTAGAAGTTGTATATGTTGAGGATATTGAGAAAATTGTAATGAGATGAGTTGCAAGTTGTTAGTGGTGAAGTGAAGTTCAGTATGTCATAAATTTTTGTACGTTGATGATCAGAGGTTGTGGACTAAAGGGTTTGTTGTTGAGTGCATCTATTTTATCCACATCAAGTTTTAGAGATCCACATGAAGATTCAATTGAGTTATGAAGATTTACATTCTGTCAGTTTTTCTGTTACTTTAGTTTGTGTTCCTGATTGAAGATGATGCAATTTCAGTTAGTTTAGTTGATGTAGATGCTTCTCTAGTGATTTGTGATGTTTTTGGATGCTTCTATATCATGCTCTATCTTTGTTGCACATTTGCATTGATCGTTGTGCTCGTGGTTGGCAATTTTCTCTTATGTGTTCATGTTTTTCTTATTCTTGACCGACATGGTGGTTGTAGCATGTTGTGGATCTTTGAGGAGTAATTAATTGAAGTTTTTTCATGTTGGAAATGTTGATTTGGGTCTTCACTAAGTTGTGGCCGACCTTGGTTGATTCACATTAATAATCTTTAATATTTTGGGCCGACAGTTTATATTCATTTTATTATTTTGTTGAAGCTGACATGTAGGGATGGAATTTCTTGTTATAGATATATAAGAGCAATTTCTTATTCGAATTGAGATGTGCTTCTATGTGTATATGTGTGAATATTGATCTAAATCATTCAAAGGTAGAGAAAAGTGTGAAGAAGAGTGAAGAAGAGTAAAGAAGTGTTCATGAGCTTAACCAGAACTGTGATTAGGCATTAGCAGATGCTATTCTATCAGTTCAAATCCCTATGGATGTAATCTGATTCTTTCTGTAAGATAGTGTGTCTTCCTTTGGGCGGTTAGCCCTATTGTAATTGAGTAGTGAGCTCTAGGCAGTGTGCCTGAATGCAAGTGCATTCCCCATATTTTCATTTCTTATAATTTTAATAGGGTATAATCTTGTGGACTGATTTTTTGGTTTTGGAACTCTCACTCTATTCCTTGAGGTAGTTTAGGGAAATTCGCTCCCTATGATTCTCTTGAGAATAAAGAAGCTTGGGAGTAGGAAATCCCCCTTCTCTATAGAGGGTTTGAGGTAGTGAGGGTTTAATATATTTGGGCAAGGTATAATGTTGAATTACAACCTCAAAGTTGAGTCAACTTTCCTTTGACCAAACTTGAAATATACTTAAGGATGAAATGTAACAAAATGACTAGGTTAATGATGCAAATACCTAATTTCATGTAAATACAACAAACATAAAAAGTTAGACAAATTAAAACTACAAAAATGGATTGAGCTGAGTATTGTGCACCTGTGATATGAAATTGGAGATGTTACTTATGCCAATGCTCCAACACCATAGGAACAAAGTTTTCCTCATACCAAAATCATAAAGCTAGGAAACCACATCAAACTAGAGGCAATCAAGGATTTCGTAGATAATATCTTTGACCCCAAACTACATAGAAACCCTAAAGGCCTCTGAGAAGGGGAATTGTAGAGAATGATTGCTAGAAGGCTGACCAAAGGCCTTGGAGTAAAACTCTTGAATTGTGGTCTACCATTTAATACATACTACCCTCCACACATCCATGCTTAGAGTTGATAGACATATGTGTAGAGAAGGTGGATGAAGGCGCCAAGGCTATCAGTGGTGACAAGATAAAAATCACCATTAGTGCGACAGCTATTAGGGATATGCTATGCATTCCTTCAAACATGGTTGTCGAGAAATTCTTAGAAGAAGCATGGAAGATTTCTGGGAAACAAGGAGAGATAGGTTGTTATTCTATAGGGATGCAACAAAGTAGAAGCCTAACAATGGAGAAATCATCTTCCCTATGACATTTAAACAATTTAATTCAAACTTATAGGCCATTTTTTCAATGGTAGCCTTCGTATATGGCTTGGAAAGGGACATCAAGGTTCTCAAATACCAGATGGGCCTAACTTTCATGTTGAAGAAAGAAAAGAGTAAGAAGCGATTCAACTTCACTAAAGCAATCACAAATAGAATGCTTCAACAATTGAGTGGATATAACCATTCTTTCAAGTTCAAGTATTCCTCTTTTTTGGTACATAAGATTTTACATCAAAACCCTGGGTTCTTCAATAATCATTTGCTGCTCAGTATTTTCGATGCATCAGGGTTATTTAAGCCAATTTCAGTCTAGACCCATGTACTTTCAAGCACATGGGATTATTATGCATTTGTCGATTATTTCTTGAAGCCTATGCTCCAAGATTTATCCCAACAACCTCTACGTAGGTTTTCTCCTAAGGGTTTAGAATGGATAAAGAATCACCAAACCTCGTTGGATTATTTTATGGGAGTTGATTTTAATTTTATTAGATGCCATGGGTTTATAGAGGAGCCCTTTAGACTACCAAAATTTGTTATAGATAGGAAATTTTCCTTAGAGGTATGTCGTCAAGTAATAATTGTAGACAATGCTTATGGTGCCAAGAGGCACAAGAAACAGATTCACTCAATTCTCCTCACTGTATATATATCACCAAAATCCAAGTAACACTTGTAAGAAGGGAAGAGCAATATGTTTTGACCAACAAGTTGGCCTATCTTGGCCTAGTTCTCATTTGTGATAAATGGAAATACAATCCATATGGGAATCTATCATTCAAACATGAAAAGAGGCCATATTGGGATGAAAGGAGAAACCCAGTTGAGGAGAGGGTAGAGGTCTATGTCGACCTAAATTTCATACCATTTGTGCAACCCATATGGCTTGCCTTCTACATAGTTGTGGCAGAATACCGATAAAGTATCCTTATGAAAAAGTCTCTCAAGACACAGTTAAAGAATATGGGGTGGTCAAAAAGAAAAGTGGTCGATTTCTAGAGGTATCGATAGGAAATCAAGCAATTAGACCTCTTATATGAAGTTGTTAAAACAAACAAGCGCTTTGATGAATTTATGATAAGGAGGTCAGATCTGATTTAGACCTAGGGTTTGATGAGGGTCCTGAATAGGAGCATGCACCAAGTTCTAATCCATCGCTTCAAACAACCAAAGAAGGAAAGGGGAAGGAAAAGGTATGGAGTCACATATCTCATCTTCTTCCAACATTTCAAAAAAGGGTAAATGAACCCAATGGTATTCAAGGAAGTCTTTGATAGTTCAGAAATACCAAGACTCATCAGGGTTAGTTGCCAGAGAATTTGAAGCAACCAGTGCACCCCCTATGAAGAGAAGGAGAATCCAAGACCTAGGTAGGCAAGACTCTTCAGAAAAAGGAGAAGAAGAGGTGGAACTTTCTCCCCAAGTGTCTTTGGCCCCAAAAATATAGGTAATTTTCATGTCGCTATTCTTTCTTCTTCTACATAATTAGTAGCTACTATTCCCTCATGTGCAAAACAAAATCTTCCATCCACCGACTCTGATTTTCCTATCCTTAACATACCCTCAGCTATATTTGATAGTGAGCGTCACATGTGTTGGTTATTTTTTTAGAACCAAACTTAATCTCGAACATTATCTATGAATTTTCCAAAATTCAATGGTCAACAATGGTGAGGATTGGCCAATGAACAGGTGAAAGCTTGCTATGATTTACCTCTACACTTCGAGATCCAACTTCTACTCAAGTTGTTTCTTCATGTATCTTTTGATTCTTCTCATGGTTTCAAACTTCTTCTCATAGTTCTCCTTCTCCTTCCTTCCTTGAGGATATAATCTTGCACTAGAACAAGAGACTTTAGAGTCACCACCCACTATACTGGGAAATAAAAATTGACTACACTTGGGAGAAGCACTCGTAATCTAAAAAAATACTTTGAACATAACCTAACATGAAATGGAAAATGAGACCCCAACTCGATGCATAAAACTGGGCTTGAGAAATTTATGAGAATTTGAACAAATTGTTATTTAATTAGTGAAGAACATTGGAAATACTTGACTCTAACTATACCAAATTTGACCTAGAGACTTTGAACTAGCATAGTCCCTAGTAGAGTCACCAATTTGTTGGTTATTTTTTTTAGAACCAAATTTAATCTCAACCATTATCTATGAATTTACCACAATTCAATGGTTAACAATGGTGAGGATTGGCCAATGGACAGGTGAAAGCTTTCTAAGCTTTACCTCTACACTACAGGCTTTACAAGACCTAGGAGGGTGATCCTTATAATGTTTTGAATGATACTCTTGTGACAAATTACCATGAACATTGTGAATAATAGATACATTCCTATAGGCTACCAATTAGATATAATCCTTCAATAATTTGGCTAATCCTTTAACAAATTATTATCTAAAGCAAGGAATGGGTAGTTTCCCATAAAACTTTACAAATTTTTTAAGGTATGTAAGTGATTTTCATTAAGATTGTGTTCTTTGATAGGAATGTCCAACTCAATTACATCAAAGACAACCAAACTAATAGATCAGTGTTTTATCCATGGGTGACAGATTCAAATTTGCAATAAAATTTAATACATCAGTAATTAAACTCAGCATTTATAGACTATTATTCTATTACTTTGCAATAACATGACTCAAGATCTCCTAGAACAAAAACTACTTATTAGTGGACTTATACTTCATCAAACAAACCTATGATTTAACAAAAGTGTTTAACTAATTCTTTGAATTAAAGCAAAGATAAGACCATACATTCAACCAAAATGATTGAAGACAAATAAAAGATCCCTGATCATTTTATTCATAATTTGAGTAACAAATACACAGGAGAGAAATCGTTCCAAAAATATGCACTTCTCATTCAAATGCCATTACTACTATAAAACTATTATGCCTATTACAAACTAGAATTCATACTTAAGACTCAAAACTATTCTATTCCTTTGTGCTTGTAATACAAAATATCATTACATGAGTTCAAATGCTTAACCAACCAAAGACCTTTGCAATTAACCTTGAATTCAAATTTATAGAACATGGGAGCAACAAGCTTCAAGCTAAATTACATTTACAATCACATTTTACATTTGAAATTTGTTTGAATTTGAGTTTTAAAACTTCCCCAAGCGGTTACATTTGCATTTTGTCAAGGGGAAAAAATATAAGACAAAATGTATTTCCATTTGTTGAAGAATATTTGTATGCCTTCCAAAAGTCATCTTTCATCATTGTAGTAGTACCAAAACATTTTCTCCAAGAGCAAAATTATCTTCCATGTGCATGTCCAGTTAGCAAAAAATTTTAAAACAAGAAAACAATTAAAAGAGAGAGAAGAAGACCCATCCACATCATCACATTTGTCATCAATTATATGAGAGGATATAATATTTTACAATTCTTCATCCAAGGATTAATCTGTGAATTTTTCAAGCCATATATTTATTCCTCTTCAGTTGGCCATTACATGTCCAATAAATTCCGCACTTTGGTATTATGTTGGTTGTATCTAGCATCAACTAGCACCTTGGCCTCTTTGAAAAATGTGTCCATCCTCATTTCAATTCCTATTATATTGTCCATAGCCAGGTTCAACATTGTGTAGTTAGTGAGATTGATCATTTGCTTGAAATGTGGGAGTAAACCTCCAAACTCATCTTTCCATGCAACAAACTCCTTCAATTCACCTTTATCATCCAATATCTTGGGTGTACCATGCCCTTCCATATCTCTGAACATTCTCAACTTATTCTGTAATTGCATGCCCAATTTTCCATGTAAAGTTGTGATCTAACTTAATAAATCAATTGTTTTCAACAAATCAGGAACATTTGTTGGAGCTTTAGGGTCTTCCTTCATATGTGGCATCATCTCTTTTAATGCTCCCACCCTTGTACTCCACTTGCTCCATTAAGTCTGGAATACTTTTTGAACCAACAAATATTTCTTGTTGGCTTTGTGAACATTCTTGTATACATCGCATACAGTGTCAACCTTGTTTAACAACTTTGCTACTCTATGTTTTAACACATCATCAAAAATATCATTAGCCACTTTGGCTGTCTCCTTCTTAGCTCTCTTTGCATTATCCTTTTTTGTTTTCACTTCTTGTTTCAAACTTTGAATTCTTAATGACAAATTTTCTCTATCTTGTGGAGATAAATCTGAAGAAGAAGTTGGTGGAGAGGGAAAACCCCTCGATGTACTGGCATCAATAACAAGTACCTTGTTATTCTCATCCATCAATTTATTATATTTTTCCAACAACTTTTTATACTTATCCTTTGTGATCTGGGTTGTGTCGACACTCAACATAGTAGCATGCATAGTTAATTATGCAGCAGCAGTGGTAGTCATTTCAGTAGCCCTCTGGATAACCATAGAGATCTAGGTTTCCAAGTATTTGGTGCCATGGACTAAATAGCAAGTGTATGCAACGTAGGGCTGAAACCCGATCCAAATACTTTGTTGTTAAAAATCTCCTCAGAAATGAAGGCATCAAGATCTTTTCTGATTACATCCAATTTGCAATGGAAAATGGTAGCTCCCCCCAGGCAACAATAAGATCCCACTTCCCTTAACCAAGTCTCTTGCATCTTATGGTGACATGGCAACAATTTGATTCATTATTTTACCCTCTTCTTCCTTTTTAGCCTCTTCTTGTAATGAGGGGTCAATCTTTTCTTTTGCTTCTTCAATTCTTTTCTTAATGCCAAATCTTTTCAAATGAATAACAAAGTCTTTGAATTCCTTTGTTTGAAAAAATGCATCATCACACATGAAATCATTATAATATTTGATTCTGACATCATCATCTTCTACCTCATTGTATTCCCATTTTATTATCTTGCTAGCTGGCACAACAATATTAAGAACATCCTCCTTTTCAGGAGATGGGAATCTCTAATCAACTTCCTCTTCCATGGGAATATGTTCTATGGATTCCTCAGGCACATAACCGTCACCTCTTTGCTCACTTGCTGAATAAGCCACCAATGGAGTGACTGCAGATTGCTCAACTGTCTCCTTTGATTGCACATGGATGCCTTGAGGAGAATATTGAGCTAGGTGGCTCCTTATTTGTGCATCATGGTGTTGCTTGGCTACCTTATCATTTATCTCAGCTTGTTTTACTTTATCAAAGAAACTTTTATCTTTAAAATCTGCTAACATCATTTTGTCAAGTGTACATATAAATCATGTACCTTAGAGTAAGGGTTGACATAGAAAGGATTTTTTTTAACATCTTTTCTTCAATTGCACAAATTTTTCTCCATGCACTTTTTCTCTCTGCAACTTCACCATCAGAAGACAATTTTCTGATTACATCTTCTTGATACAAAAATTTATGTTGCTTCCCTGACAATCCTCTTGCTCTTCTCTTTGCACTAATAACCCCTTCAGGATCAAAATATCTTATGATATCTTGTTTCATTCTATAATTGTTTAAGAGAGAACCACATCTCTCAATACCATCCTTTGATACGCATGTAAAATATGCAAATCCACAAATAGGGTTTACCAAAGATGCCTTCCTTGAATTCCTGAAATGTTCTTTTTCCATGGCATCAAGTTGCCACATTATTTCCATGAATGCTTGTCGGTCTGACATATATATTGGTAGCTTGTGGGGTGGCATTGGGGATCCATAAATTCTGATTGTAGTATAGTTAGTATGAAGATACCAATCCCCACAATTGAAATTTTGTATAGTTCCTTCCTCATACTCTAGAGGTCTCAAGATTTCTTTCACACCCCAAGATATTCTGTAAACGGGTTTCAAACCCAATTGCTCCAACACACAAAATTTAAAAAAATTACAAAATGTAGTATAGTTTGAATTAGGACAGTGCACATCCCAAACATGGGTTCACATTTGTATTAGCATATCATTAGCTTGATTGTACTTCTCTCTTAATTTAATGAAATTCCTCAACACCTTTCTGCCCTTCCACAACAACATATGAATCAATAGAGAATAGTGTCTACAGTTCAATGGGGGTATTCTATCCTTCAACTTTATCACACCCTCATGCAATTGCTCAATAATATAGGAAGCATAATAAAAGACCCTATTTTGATACTTGTTTTGAATATCAATTTACAAAATCATTAAAGAAACATCCATATTTATGTCAAACTTCTTGTGTAGGACTTAACACAATGCATAGTTTGTGTTCTTGAAATAGTCTTCAAAATCATCACAGTCAAATGGTTCTAACTCTAGAGGACTAAATGACACACCATTCTTCTTCTAATCATGCCTCTTGTGCCTTGGCAATTTTTTTTTTCTAAACCCAAACCTATTTTCTCATATTCATTATACAGCGCAAATAACTTGATGGATTCAGTAGCAGATGGATTCAAGTTGAAAATCTCAACTATTTGACTTCTCAAAATTTCCAGCATGGGAACTAAGTATTGAAACCTATTGATTGTTCTGGTAGTAGGGTCATAACACCTAACCAATTCAAGCATTAAGTCCACCTCCACAAACACATTAGGGAAAACCAATTTTCCAACATCACAGGTCCATAGATGACAGGCGAGGTGACTAGAAAACCTCCTTTTGAAAGAATACAAAAATAGATCCCAACCACTCTGTGGCAGCACTACATCACCAACCCTAGAAGCTGAATCCTAAAAGTGAGTTGTTAGTGCACCTTCACCAGTTTTTCTCTTTCCAATTGGTTTAACTTCTACATCAAGATCCTTAGAGGATTCTTCCATGAACCAAGAGTAATCTCTCTTCACTATTCTCTTCTTTGTAGGCACCTCAGGCACCTCTAGTTTGGGCTTATTATCTTGGGGTTTTAGTCTCTTGGTCCATGCTTCAACATTGCTTTTGAAATCCATCGCTCATTGCAATAATATTTCAAAGTTAGGCCCAAACTTCGGCTATGAGGAGAAAATATTTGATGGAAGGAATATTCACCAACATATTCATGATCACTTGTCATTGAAGTGTTTTAAAGACATACTCATACTTCAACAAAGAGAGGCTCCCAACAATACAAAGAGTCTACCTTAGTCCATTTCTCTTCACCATAATTGACTTGGAGATGAAAATGATTTTGGCGACGAGAGAAGTAAACGATGGCACTAGATGCTGACAGATGGAAAGATCATAGCCCATCGTTACTTTCATTTCATATTGCTCATTGCTGTAATTGAATTGAGCAATAAGACATTCTACAACGACATGATACAAAGGAAGGAATGAGCCCATCATGCTTCATTGAAGTGAAAACAAAGAATCAAAAGTATTTAGTGATAAGCGATGTAAAGGAACCAAGCTCATCGCTCATCGCGAAAGTTAAACATGAAAACCAAAAGCCTTCAACGATGTGCGATACGAAGGAAACTCAAAGGCTCATTGGACGTTTCAAAAATAAACTTGACGAGTAAAAAGACTTTTGTGATGAGCAATAAAAGACTTGAAGTGGAAAATTTTTGCACGTGCATAAAAGGTTGTTCTAAAAGAGGGACTGCTTAGGAAGGATGAGGGATAAGGCCTTAAAATCTACTTTAAATCATTTTTCATAAAGGAAGTAAAGGCCAAATATTTCAAACCTTTAACTTCATAAAATATTAAATCCCTAGACCAAAGTAATAATGGGAACAATAGGTGACTAGTAAATGGGAAATTCTAACCACAAAGGCCTAATAACCAAATGAATGTATTAGATCAAATAACAAGGGTTTAGACAAGGAGAAAAATATACCAAGTGAAAACCCACACCTAGAATAAAACCCTAAACCCTTGTCTCATTTTAGACCAAGAGGACACCCAAGAAAATGCATTCTAGATCAGTGGAACATGAAACTTTGAGAGTTCCACCAATATGGAAAACTCGTGTGTTGAACATGCATCTTCCGCTGTAGCTACAATTGACACTTTGATCACTTTATCTAAGGTACAGGTTGTAAACCCAGAATCACCCATGCTACAAGTCTTGTTGCCTTTTCCTACTTCTAGGAATATGCCTCTATTTCCACCTACTAGCCCCTTTACCCCAATGAGCACTCCTTTTTCCTCTCAGGTCATTATGCCATCCTAAATTTTTCACCAATAGCACTTCCTTTTGCTTCCCCCCAAACTCACTCAGCTGAAAGTACACCTACTATTACCCTCTACGGCCTTCCTGCGGGTGTATATATTGTTGCATAAAGTATTGAGTCCCTACAGAAGTTCTAGACCTAAATGAAATTGACTAGGTAGGCTCAATAAGAAAGAAAACATAAGTGGCGGGAAAAGGCCACAACAAGCCTAGCCACCTGAAAGATAGAAACTTATTTCGATGAAGAGTGGAATTCTTTGATGATCTTAGCTATGAGTTCGTAGGTATCCAAACTGGAGGGAGGGATTTAGTGTGAAGATTATGAGATCCAAGCTGTGGGTCTAAACCTGAGCGAAGTGCTCCTACATGAAAAACATAGGCCTTGCCAAAGCAACATAGAAAGTGGTATACACTGATTATGAGAAGTTGGACAAGAGATTGAAAAATGTGAGGCATATTTAATGAATGTGAAGGCCACGGTAGACATACTACAAGTGGATATCAGGGAAAAGGATATGGATATGACCCATTTAATTTTGACATAGGGTCAATAGGGAGAAGTGGCTAAGTCACTTGAGGAGACTCAGAATGAAAGGGATCAACTTTGTGCCAAAGTGCAAAGATTGGAGCATGAGGTTGAAGATGAGTGAAAAATGATAGAAAATGTGAAGACTCAAATGTAAGAAGTCATTGAAGAATATCTTTGGAAGCTAAAAGAGTCCACTGACATAACGGGTTGACAAAACAATAAATGTGCATAATTACAAAGAGAGCTATAGGAGATGGGAAAGGAAAGGGATAATATGCAGGAAGAATTGGCTAACACCCAATCTTCAGTAGCTAAAAGTCTTCAAAAATCCCAAGTAGGAACTGTTAAGGAGAGACGAGAGAAACAAAACATTGATTCTATTTTGTAGACTCACAACAAAGAGGTAGAGAAGTTACACTTAGAGCTTTCAAGCACCTTCCATGAGATATATCAATTGAAAGACATGATGTAAAGGATAAGGAGTTTCAATTAGCTATGGCACGAATATCTAAGCTCCTCCCAATACTCTAGAGATTGTTGTCTTCCCATTGGGAAAGAATCATGGTTATACAGTAGCGGCCCTAAAATCAGCCTAGAGATTCTTGACAGATGCATAGGAATTGGATGCAAAGGTCGATTCAACAGTTAATCAAATTTTGTGTACAATCACCCCTCATTTTGAAGAGTCGAGAAACTTGATCATCAAATTATATAAGCTAACTGAGGATGCTTGAAAAGGTACTGGAATTCCAGACTAAAGGGAAGCTACAAGAAAAGAAAATCAAATCATCTTAACTACAACCAGGTAACCCAGAAAAGTGGGGCATATCAATTGGCCAGGTAACTAAGAAGGTTGGAGAAATATAGGAGGAATTTAAGGTTATAATCCATTTTGGATTACCCTCCCTATTCTCACTAGATGGAGGGGTGCTTACAAAAGAGAAAATCAAGGAGGTTATCAAAGTCAAACAATAGGACTTCTTGGTGATCCAAGGTTTGGGCTCCTTGCCTTCAGCTGAAGATATTGAAAAAGGAACTTCTCCCTTCAGCCTAACTTTACTACCACATCAGAGCTTCTTTAGCAAAATGGGGTGGGTCTTCCTTCAAAGAGATCCTCGATCTCGACCAGGCATATGAAATAATGTACACACTTGCTCTACCTTCCAATGAAGACTAGGAATTCCTACATATTTCTTTCCTCAAACTTTGAGGATTATTTTATGTTTTTATGTTGCATATTTCTATTTGGGTTCATGCCACTGGAAGTGAAGGTCCCCTGTGAGTCTCCATAAACTATGGAGCAATTTTTCTCTAAGTATTTTCTCTTTTTATTTTGATCCTTCCAGTTCTCTTTTCGGCTCTTGCTTTATTTTGTGAATTTTGATGGCACCTTGTCCCGAAGGTTATAGTTACTCCCATAAAAAGGTGTGCAATGCACCATGTAGTCATTGCGTGGATTTTTGATATCACTTTCCTTTTGGGCCCAAAGCAAGACACATGGATACATTGTGGGAATTTTCCACAAGCTACTCAATTGGACTTGAAAATAACCTACCAACATGCCATGCCACTCATTTTTTTTAGGTGATTTGTTTCACCCATGTACATGTTATTTCTTTTGCAGAGTTTATTGAGCAGCACGATGGATCTCACACTTTTTGGATTAGTCTCTTTTGGGCAGCCCCAATGTTATTTCTTACAACTAAAAAGATCAATTTTTTTCCAAGAAATTATGACTTCAGATCCTCTTCTAATAGAAATATCTTCGTGATAGTTTCTACAACATCTAGAGCCATTATTGAAGCAACTCAACTTTCATTAGCAGATATTGACATGATCGAATCATATTCTTTATCATATTGTGGAGTTATTAGATTGGGACACTTGTTGGGATTTCATCTCTACTAGTAATGAGTATTTAGTGTCAGCGCACCTTTCTATCCCTATAAAAGGGGAGGGGTTTTCTTGTTAAAGATATAGAATAATAGGAGGAGAGATATAGGAGGGATTTTTACAAAGCTTTGTTTTTCTCTATGGCATGTTAAAATATTATCAAGATGATTTGCTCAGATTGGTATCCAACCTTTGCATTTGTGTTATGTTTGCAAGAACAAGTAATAGTAAAGAGAAATATATGAGATTGTGCATCTATAGCCTCCGTCACATGCTTTATTTCTCTATTTTTTTGTATGTTGAATGATTTGTGTTAACTAATTCAAGCATAGTCTTGGTAATTGATTTCTATGCCATTACCTTATATGTTTGAATAATGTTATCTTTCATAAATTGAAACATGTTTGTAATACTCTTTCATTTTTCTACAAAGATTATGCTAACTTTCATATTATGTTGTGAGAGCAAGATGGTTCTATAAAGATCTGAAGTATTTATTTTAGTATTGGGTTACTTATTTCTGTCAGACCTTAATGAGTGCTTCCCACGAGGAGATCTGAATGACTGCTATGTGCTCCTATGGGCCTTAGTTGTTCATTCTCTTTCCAATAATGAAGGGTCTATGGCTTTTGGTGTCCATTCCATTATAAATAAGAGCCTGCTAGGGTTTGAAATGTTCTAAAAAATTTATGGTGCATCACCTTAGTTTCTTTTCTGCATTTCTCTCTCTTTTCTCCAAAACAAGGAAGAGTTGACTTCTATAAAAATTTTGGAGGTCATTCAGCGAGGCGCAAGTAGGTTCCCCACTTATTGAATTTCCCATAAGGCTATTCAAGAGAAGCACAAGCTTTCATGATCAACAACACCTATTAAGGACCCTAGGTTGTAGGCACAAGAGCCTTTCCCACAACCTATCATTGAGGTTTTATGAATGTCTACCTATGGTCTAATACCATCATGAACTATGGGTATGTTGTGAGTATATTTCTAGGCTGATTTGCATCTAGTGCAATATAATAAATAATGGTAAATTGGTCTTAGGCTAGGATTAATTATGGTTTCTAGGTGCATACTTGATATAGTTTAGGGTTATGTGAGGCTATATTTTATAGATGAAGGAAAAAATATAAAATAAACAAGAGAAGATGGTATCCCATCGATATCGTTCACTTCATCAAGGTATTAAGTTCTTGAGGTCTTAGGTCAAATGATAAGATTTTTCTTCCAAGAGATGTGTCTTTTGATTCACCCCTACTTTTTATAAATTTTTAGAATTATAAAGTGGGCATCATCCTATTGAGTTATCAAATCCCTAGGTGCCCCCCTTAAAAATATTATCTAATAGCTTTTGGTTGTCCATGATCACATGAAGTGCAAGGGGAGAACATACATGATTAGATTCCTTTGAGATAAAAATGATAAAAGATAAGAGACCAACATAATATTTTGATCTCTAAAGATCACTTAAATGTATGTGAAGAGAGAATACACTTAAGTAAGCCTCACAAGTATGGTATATAAGTTATTTCCCCTTAACAAATGAAGTGTTTCTAGATTAGTGATAAAAATATATCTCTTCGACAATCAATTGGTACAATTTTTTTAGTAGTTTATGTATTATATATTGGACATGTCACACAAGACGATGTTGGATCACAAATAATAGTAAAGAAATAATAAGTGCATAGGGTTAGGAAAGCTAAAATCCCAAAAATATGATTTCCTTTGTTGTAGAAGTAGATACATTAAAATAGGAGTAGAATCTCTAAACCAAAGTGTGGATTTATTGCAATTTAGAAGGATATGCATTGTGTAGATATTTCATTCCATCATATATATGTCATGCTATGTTATAGACTTGTGATTCTATTTTTATTCCTAGAAAATAATTATAAGCTTGTAAAAAATAAGGTCAAACTTACACAATAGATTAGGGAAATGATTATGTGGACACAAGGAAACATTATATGATAATTATATATGAGAAAATAAAGAGTAAAACATGTAGAAAGTAATGGAAATTAGAATTAGGAAAATCATTTCTATATTTTCCACTTTAGGTGTAGATACACCATTGTATGTTGCAAACCCATTGAAACATGATTAGGGATAGAAATATTGGTCAAAACCTATAAAAATAGTGTTAGGGTGCCACAAAAGAGGTTTAGGATGACATATGCAACCTTACAATGATATTCCCCTAGAAAACACAATATTAGAGGTCCAAAAACCCTAAGAAAATTACCTAAATATGAAGGTTGTTTGTGAGATCCTACTAGACTACTAAGCTTAAATTGGATACATTGAACTATCACAAAGCTACATATTCTATTACATGGATGTTGATCTATAAAGATGTGTACCAAAATACCCCTGTGTATTATAAAAACACTACAAGATATGTAAATGAGTTGATTTAGGTGCAAATATGTTGAAGCACATAGAAAAGTCATGAGCTGGAACTTGCAAGTAGATAAAAGATACAAACACATGAAAATGAAAAATGAAACACATTCCACCAAGTGTTCCAAATTCCACCAAGTGTTCCAAATAAGTGCACATGCAAATGTAACACCTATAAAAAAGTTAAACTAAGTTAACCCAAACATTTACATTTATATACAAGACTCTAACTAAGCATAAGAATTAGTGAAATATTGATGAAAGCATAAGAAAATGTTACCAACACTGACCCTTGTTGCACCAAGATATGGTGGTTGTGCTCCAAGATGATATATGATTACCCCTACTAACAACATGAATCATTTTCATGATCAAGATACATTTGGCTTGGGTTGAGTTCAATTTATAATTTTTTCGATGAAGGATTGGATGGATAGGATTGATTTAAGGGATCAAGGGCTTTCATTGCTTGATAGGATTAGAAGGATGCGGAGAAGACAATTGTTTTCATGAGGTTCATAGATGTAGAGAGGTCCAAGATTAAAGGGAAATCAATGGTTGGGGATTCCATTGGGAGGAGTGAATTTTTTTTTTGAAAGGGTACTTTGGAGTACCTTGGGATATGGGCAAATCTTTGACCCATGTGATGTGTAGAAAGACTCATGTCACATGTATAATGGCCCATGCCTTGTGTATACAGGTCCATGTCTTTGTACACTTACATAGATAATGTGCATGATTTCAGGGGAATAATGAAGGTTTACAATGTGCAAGTGGAGGATTGGTGGGCTAGTTGATTTTGAGCCACTTATTGAAAAGTGGATAGAAACAAGATTTAAATAAATGGATTTATTTATTTAATTTTTGAGATGAGGATGGAGAGTTCTTAGATAAAAAATATTTGGATTTATTTATATAATTTTGGAATATAGAAGAATAATGATTAATAATTTAAAGACTAGGAATAAGGTCAGGTGAATAGTGATGAATAGTGATTTTATTAATTAAATAATTAAATATTATTATTAATAATGAGAGAAAATTGGATAAATAGGGA
>VDFB02132986.1:0-20444 GCA_007258455.2 Sequoia sempervirens | reverse complement strand
CCCAAAAGGATTTAGAAAAATGAGATAATTTAAATGAAAATATGGATGTCATACACGTGCATGGTATGGTAAAAAAAAAGTGACTTTTAAACAGTGGTTTTTAGAAACACCTATTGAAACTCAATTTGTACCATCTAGGTATTGAAATAAATTACATATTTGGAAACTAGACTTCGAGTACTACATTTTATGATCAATGACTTTTTTGAAGATTCCATCTCTAAGTACTTCAAATTTTAAGGTCAAATGTGTCAAATTCTGAAAATTAGGGAAAACACTTCCACTTTTTGGCTAAAAAGTGGACTCAACTTCTTGCCAACACCCTCAAGTTGCAAAATTGAAAAAGTTGTCAAAGTTGCAAAAAGTGGTCAACATTGTTGTCAATTCACGAAATCTCACCTATGGACCTTATTTCTAACTATTTGATATTGAAACCCAGATCAAACAAAAGCTATAGATTGACACCAGAGGATCTAAAAAACTGAGCAAAACCTACGCATAGAGACCCATTTGCCTATGGGAAAATGAGTCCCAAAAGAATCTCACCTATAGACCTTATTTCTGACTGTTTGATATTGAAACCCAAATCAAACAAAAACTACAGACTGACACCAAAGGATCCCAAAATCTGAGCAAAACTTCTACACAGAGACCCATCTGCCTATGGGGAAATGAGTCCCAAGTAGCCTCCTGAATCTGCATTTTGGTGATAGGTACACATCACTCTACCATTTCCAAATATGTCAGAACTTTGTTGTTTCTATATGTATTATGATAAATAAATTGATGTTTCAAGTTTGAATGAGCATAATTGATTTGATTTACTATTTTTTAGTTTTTTTTCCAAAAAATGTTGTTTAGGTTGATACCCCCATCCTCAATCATAAGGAAATCAATAGATTCCCTTATTGAGTTGACTCACCTAAGGGTTGTAAGTCAATTCTTTGTGTGGATCTCATTCCCTAATGAAATAAAGGAAAATAGGTCCATCACACCATCCATATCACATACCATTTTTCTATATCTCATTTTAATGTACTTATTTTCCAAAGTTTTAGGAGGGCACTTTCAATGATTTTTGTGTGTACCTCATTTTTCAAACAATTTTCTTTTTATCTATCAAATTACCCATGGTGGAGTGAGGAATACTATGGAATTCACTCCTCATTCAATTATCATTAGAGACTTGAAGATTAAATATATTATTGCTACTAGGATGGTTATTCATGCATCTCAGTTATACACCTTTGTAGATTTTTCTTTTGATGGTGACTTTGATCCTTCAGTTGTTGATCATACTTTAGTGTTGACCGTGATTTTGAGGAGAATTTTGGCTATTTGAACTTGTATGTTCCCACGTGTAATCTTGTTCTTGATACTTGTATTCCATATCCTCCATTTTTTGTTGTATTTGATGATTCTTGTGTTGTCATAGTTTTGGCTTCTTGTGATTTAGTTCAGAAGGATATGCATCATCTTCCAAATATGACTACATGGGATGTATACTTGAAAGAAATTGTAGGCTTATTTATTGAGTCCCACATTTTAGATTTGGGAGACACCATTGATTGCATACATCTTCTCTTTGATGGAGATGATTCTTCTTCAATTGTTATGATAAAATATTCTAACCTTCATGTTCATTCTCTACATGATCATTCTTAATAGTCTTACATGAGTGTGGATACTTTTGAGAAGAATTTGGAGGATTTTTTTAACTTCAAAGGAGAAATTTTTATCTTTAGATTATTTTCTCCAATCATCTCTACTATATTTTTTATTGTCATTTTCATCAGTGTGTCCTAGAATGCCCATTTAGAGTGTTTCAAAGTTTGACATTGATATGGAGACATTTGAGCATACTTCAAAGACATCACAAATTATCCTTCTTCCCACATCTTCCTTTCAGGACTGAGAAAACATCCTATATACCATCTTGATTTTGTTTCTTCCTAAGGGGAGGAATATTGTTTGACAAGATTGGATAATATTCAGCATTCCATTTCAAGCATCTACCATCATTTTAGGAGGCTCTACATTGAGGGGGCTACATGGTCTCTATTTTTCCTTGCATTGGTTTTTGTCCTTCTCATTTCTTTGTGACAAATTTTTCTTCATCTCTCTTTTGAGGATGAGTTTTTTCCTACTAGATTTTATCCTTTTCTTCATTTGCGAGAGATTGAATGTGTACATGGTGTTAGATGTACATGACAATTGAGAGGGGGGTGAATTAGTTGTACATTAAAACATTCAATCCCTCATCAACATTCAAACCCTTGTTGGCCATTAAACCCTTATCATGCATTAGCAGAATGTAAAAACATGAAACAATAATGCAAACACATCCAAATACATAAGAAAACCAAATTTATGTGGAAAAACAAGAAGGAAAAAATCATGGTGAGGATTAGCTCACATATATATGCATTGAAACATCGAATAAAATTAGGCTTACTAACAAGGGCTCACTGCCTTGAAAAAGAAGAAAGGCTCACTACTAGAAGGACTCACTATCTGGAAGAAATAAGAATAGAAAAAGACTGATACAAAGAGATTCACTATCTCAAGGCAACAGGAAAAATCCACCACTAAAATTTTATGCCATTCACAACCTTCGGCTCACTACCTCCAGCAACTTCAAGCACACATAAAATGTAGACCCTTCTGCTCATTGAATTGGAGTCATAAACATTAAGCTTGCACTCAAATCACCACACGTAATCAAATTCACATATTTTGCATTCCTTCTATAGATCCACACTCATCTCCAACAATTTACCTTATATTTATTACTATCCACAACCTAAACAATTACAATTAGGTCAGCCTTAATGAAACATATGCACCTAAAACATGAAACACCGAAATAGGTCAGCACCAAAAACCTATGCAGTGGAAGGAAGTCGAGGATGACCACACCAAAGGTTAAATAGGACCCAAATATACATCACCATGCTACTCAACACATCCACAATCCATGAGGTACCTCCACAAATAGCGCTAGCACATGCCCATTCGGAAAAATCTAAACTAACACTACAAGCATCCACATACACACTTCTCTAGGTTAGGCAGACCACGCAAAAAATCTTCACATCTCAAAATATTCCAACATCATCAGAATATTCTATAACTCTTCCACAACCACCTAAAACTAAGAATAACATCATTTTGTGCAACCAAACATACTGCCACAAAACGCAACTTACTAACCAACCTTGAAGAACACCTCAACACTTGAAACCTTAAGGGAAGAAAGTTACAGATAATATAAGAACGTTCCCAAATCCACAAGACAAAAAACCTTACTGTGGAGTAATCTCATTTCTCCTAGACAACCTTCTATACAGATAGACAAACTATTAAACACAACTTTCACTACCATACGATCCAGAACCTGAAACTATAGATATAGAACCTCTAAAAATCTTTGATCATCATATCCAAACTACACACATTTTTTCAAGCATGAAGAAATGTAGAGCACAACACTAAACACACCTCTCTCACACTGCACACTCTTTTATTTAAATTTTCCCAAAAGCACTTGGAGACCAAGTGAACTTATTGCAAGTTCTACAACTCCTATCCATCAAGACATTAATGATAACACTGATAACAACACCACAACACCTTCTTATCAAACCACAACACATCCATACTAGCAAAAGCACTTAACAACACCAACCATCTCCATATTGTTGGCATCAATGAAAACACCAACAACATACTTGCAACACATGGGCGCCTAACATGACCTAGTAGTCAAGACCCATCGTTGCATCATTTGCATTGGTTTTTTCCTCCCTAATTTTCACTTAAGGGGCTGTTGGTGTGAATAAGATATTTTACCTAACTAGTCCACTAGTAGGTCCTATTCACATGTTAGGTTTACTTAGGTCCAAGAAATTTTTCTAGACTTATCAAGTAGTTGTTATTTAGACCTTATCTTGTTTTACGATATTTATTTCTTGAGTCCCAGGTCATTTAATAATATTTGAGTTAGTTGTCTCATGACATGGATTAAGACACTTTTCATGATTTTGTCTAATCCTATGTCTCATCTTGGCTATGTAACCAATGGGTTCTCATTTGTAAATCATTCCATGGAAATCCATTGCATTTCATATTGATCACATTTGATCTAATATTATCTTGCATCCATTATTTTAAATTTATGTTCTTTTTTCTCTCTTATAGAAGGTTATTTTTGGTTTTACAAGTTATCCCAAGAGCTTGAGTCCTTGACTAACTCTAACATGGTCTTCAAACAAAATTTTAAAGAAATTTAAGTAGAATTAAGTGATTTATTATAGAATTAGGGTTTCCATCAAATTAGTTTGGGAAGTGCATATGTTTCATAGTTTGGTATATTTTTCCTAATTTTTGGAGGGTTTTTCAAGGACACGTTGAATCATTTATATTCAAAATTTTAGAGATAGTGGAGTAGAATTAAGTGATTTATTATATAATTAGAGTTTCCACCAAATTTATTTGGGAAGCACATATCTCTCAATTTTTGACAATTTTTTCCTTTATTTTTTGGAAGGTTTTCCAAGGAGACATTAAGTCATCTATATTTCAAATTTTAGAGGAAATAGAACGGAATTAAGAAATTTATTATAGAATTAGTGTTTCCAACAAAATTGATCTCAAGGTTGTAGATCAACTAATTTCTTGGAGATTTTTCTTTGAAAGTGAGATATAGGCCCTAGTAAATAATAGTAAAAATTTCATATTATTTGTATTTCATTTGTGTGATTTATTGAAAAACTTTTTATTTGAAACTCCTTCACAACAAGAAGTAGCAAAAGAACAAGAACAAGAAAAAGAACAATAACAATAACAAGAAGAACGAGAACAAGAGCAAGAGCAGGAGAAAGAGCAAGAACAAGAAGAAGAAAAACAAGCAATCAAATAAGACATAGAAGCAAAAAAAAAAGGAAAAAGAAAAAGAAGATGAAGATGAATATTTTTTGCAAAATCATTCATAATTAATTAGCTTTGAGGATAATGATTTTGTAAAAGAAGGAAATGATATACCCCTAACCCTATAATGTGTATAAGGCTATGAATAGTCATCTCGTGGCTACCTTAATTCTTAATTAAGTCATATTATCATCATTGTATTCTTATTTAGTTAGGTAGGTCAACCTAGAGATTATATGGTGTTGTCTAAATTAGTTTGGGTGATATCCTAGGCATAAGTATGATATATATACTAGGTATAGGCTAGTTATTATCATCATGTTGAGTATTGAGTTCTTACTGAAGACTATTGTAGGTATCCCTCTCAAAGTGGATTAGGAGGTTGCCCCCTTGAATTGTCATATTACCATTAAGTATTTTTTAGCCTATTTACTATTATATTCTTCCATTGTGCAGGTTGTTTCATTACACTAATGTAGTTGACAAAGGAAATAATGATCACACCAAGGTTGTGCATGTCCAATAAAATCCTACCTATGTTTCCTAAAACCAATTATTGGACACCTTTTGATAGCAACACAATCCTACCCATGTTTTCTTTTAGTGCTCTAAATTATTATTTTTTCTTGTTGAATGCTCCTTGTGTGTTCTAGGATTTTAAATGATGGTCAACAATGAATAAATGCTCAAATGAATATCTTTAAACACAACAAATCATTACACAATTTTGTACTAAGTTATGACCCAATGAATATGAGAAAAGGGCAAGAGTTGAATATTTGAATTTGAATTTTTGTCTTTGTGGATCAAATTTCTACCCTGTGGGAACACTCTTGCTTGTTGTGCAAACGACCCAAGATATGGAATAAATGACTTGAAGAAGAAAACAAATACATTGAAGTTTAAACTGTAAAAATAAATAAATGTAAGTGAATATATGTAGACGACACAAAAAAAAATCAAATGCATGAAAGTATATATAAGAAAGATTGCATGAAGACAATAACAATTGAAAACTTTTGTAATTATATATTGAGTCTCTCAAACTAAATTTTTAACTAAATAAAAATTGACTCCAAAAGATCTCTCAACTAAAGCGGTCGCCCTTACAGATAAGAGGGTGTGGTTATTAAGGAGGTTTGAACCTTCGTTGGTAATTATTTTGAACCGAGCCAAAGTTGGTGGGTTAATAGATTGTCGACTTTCCAATTATTTATGAGAGCCAACCAATTACGACCTTACACGTTGGGCACGTGCAACTTCTTCGTTGGTATTTTAATCTCTTCGACAACGGAAATTTTGTTTTGTTGTTTGCGGTGGGAGAGATATTATACGTGATATGTCAGTGCGAGTGACGCGTGGCAGCCCATTCTTGTGTGTGGTCTATGAAAAATTGTGGATATGGTCGAAGACCCTTAGTTAGTATCTATCATGGGATTTATGGGGAAAGACAAAAATTCCATTAAGTTGTTGTAAATGTTTCTATGGTATGCATATTTTGCCTTTTTAATATTTGTTTTATGTTATTTATATTAATATTTTAGTATTTGGTTTTAGTGTATGATTTTGATCGTTTTGGTATTTTATTTGATTCAAATTTTATATCATTTTCAAAGAATATGATCAATCTTTTTTAAAATAGATTTTGATTTTGATTTGATTCATTCATATTAAAGTAGTTTTCACAAAAGTGTTGGCAGGAATGTGGAAATGAATACGGTCATTCAATAGTGTAGTATTTCAAAGTATATGGTAAGAGCTTAGCTAATAGCTTACGTCATACATAAAATCCAAGAAATTTGAAAAGGAATGAATAGACATGAATGTGGACATAAGTACAACCATTTAATTGTAATTATTCAAAGTACCTGGAAATAGCTTAGCTAATACTTTATCATCATACAAAAAATCCAAAATTTTGATATGGAAGGACCTCAAATATGTCATGGGATATCCTTTATAATTATACGTTTCAAATCTGAGGTCCACAAATCCCACTTGAAATAGATAAGTCAAAATCTCAAAAACATGTGGGTTGTGCTTAATTTCAATAGATATATCATTTTTATTTCCTCTAGATAAGGCATCAATTCTCTTTTGCACCTTGTCAAACTTTTTTTATTAGAGTTTAATGGGTAGAAAGGGACACACTAGGAGTGGAAATATGAACAAAAGTGGCAACAACATAGCAGCAATAGGATGAGAAGTGGATACAATATGTGTAAGTAACCTACAATTAAAATAAAGATAATATACATAGATATATGTATAAATGAGAACAACATGATACTTTTAAATTATTTTTGTGGTGCCACTTTGAGGGGACATTCCTTCTAATAGAGCATAAACTCAACTATAATATCCAATATGCTATTTTTGTGCATCTAATAAGGTCATTAACCATAAATTTAATCTCATAGTTATATGAAAGTGTTGTAAGAATGTAGTAGTGAGATCATCAAATCATTTGATGGGATACTTATGGGTATTTGTAGGTATTGTGGCTAACAACTTTTTTAACCCAAAATTGATGAAACTAAAAAGGGCTTCTTTTAAATATATTCTAAATTTTCCACCAATGTAAATTATGTTTTACTTTGAATCTCTAATAAGTACTATTATTCATTTTCTATTTGAATGATGACTAAAAGCCTGATTGATAGGTTGATTGAAAAACATCTATAGCTTTCTAAATCCAGATCACATTTTGAATCCAAACATACTACATTCTCACATTTTGCATACTATAGATTAAAAATTTTAAAAATGAATTTCATGAATTTTTATCAAGGCGTGGTCAGATATACTCTAGTTTTTATATTTTTTGAAATTTGTAATAAAAAATTCATAATTAATTATTTACTTGGAAAAATTATAAAAAAATATGCATCACATCCGGCATACGCTTCCTCTACTTATATCTAAAATATTATAAAAAAATATTATCATTTTATTGTGGGTTAGGGTGGTCAAAACAAACACCTACTTATTCTTTGGGTTCCTCAAATTTAAGTGGTACTATCACATTGAAATTTCAAATTTTCACCAAATAGATTTTTTCTTAAATAAACCGAAAGTACTTTAGAAATCATGATTCAATTTTATTAAGCAAATTCTATTTCTTACATACTTTGAAATATTATAGATAACTTATTCAAATTTTTACATCAAGTTTCCTTAACTCTAATTTTTCAATTTTTTGCCACTTCTATGGCATGTTTTTTTCCATGAGATGATCCTACACATACCCATATGTTGGAGCCTACTTTTCATTATACATCTTGAAATGAGGAGCCACATATCCTATGGGTATGCAACAACCTCAAAATCTAATTACAAGTGGTGTGGAGGATTATATGTAATAATATCACTCTTGTCATTCTTAAGGTCTTAATTTAGTTTTGCAATCTCTTGCACTAGTGTAGACAAGGTGGTTGGAAATAATAGGAGTGAATTTGAAGTATGGGGAATAGTAGAATGTGTGAGGAGGGGTTGGGATGTAAGAGGCATAGAAATGGTGAATACGTTGGGAATAACATGAGAAGTATGGGTACAACTTGGGATGAAGAGATAATATGGGTAGCATGATTGGACTTGATGTGATAGTAGTAAAAATAGAAATAAATGAGCATGGAAATATGCAATATGCTAGAAGGAATGGTAGTAGTAGGGTTGATTAAAGGAGCATGGATAATTCATAAGGAATGAGGTAGGGATGGTAGAAATAGTAGGGTTAATGTTGTTGGTGTCTATGGAAGTGGTAGGGTTAGAGTGGAAAAGGAAGATGAGCTGGATGCTAACCCATGATAAGAAGCATTAATGATCCAAGATCTTGTACAATTTTTATCTTAGATGACAATCCACTAATGTGTTATAAAATAAATTTCATAATTGGTTAGGATTCTCAACTTGCATGAATGTATTTTTTAAAGCTTTTAAAATAAGATGGAAATATTATGTAGCCACATGCACATCATGATCATAATACTTTCACTCACCTATATTGAACTCAATATGAACACCATCGAAGGTACCATTTTTCTCAAAATGAGCTACCATATTAAGGTTTAATCAAGAATATTGTCTCAATGGAAGATATGAATTGTCAAACTTACACAAATGCAAAGGTGGGTAAAGAAGTAATAAAAGTGGGTAGATATAAGCACCAAACCCTATAAAAAAGAGATACCAATGAAGTAAAAGTATGTAAAAGGAAGTTTAGATCTAATAATATAATGTAACCTCATGTAATCAGAAACCTTATAAAGAAAGCTCAATCATGTAGGATCAAATGGGTTATACAAAAATGTAAAAGAAAAAAAATTCTTAATGTCAATATAGGCTAATTCAATAAGATTCATGCACACATCATAAATAAACTTAGATTAGATAACTATAGCTAGGACCAATAATTAGATAATTTGCAATTAAATTAGGAAAGTAAACATTGAGGAGGGAAATAAATAGCTGTATAACTCAAGAGTGTGTACTAACAAAAATATTTTGATATCAAATAGAAGTATTTTAAAAAAAATGATGCCTCTCTATTAGATAAATGCCTAGTATTCTACTACAAATTTTTTCTTTATTAGAGGACGTGTTCATATGTTTAGGAAAAATTTACCTTTGTAAACTAGTCTATTGAATTTGGATTCATTCCAACACACATTGAATTCTACTTGTTTTCTTTCCTATTGTGCATTTGTGTCTTCTACCTCTTTGATGTGTATAGTGTAGGTTGTGTTTAAATATAAATTAAAATATTTATCATTGTATTTTAGGGATACAAGTTTTCTAAGGTCAATCCTTGTGAATGTGTATATAGATTCAAAATAAAAAGCAAGCCTCCTAAGATGATGCATAAAAATTTGTCACTCCTTTTATTGCTCCAAATCTAGGTTTTTTACTATTGATTACTCTTTTAATGCTCTAAAATGAGAGAGGATATTTTAATGTGTATATTAATTCAATTAAATGGATTTAAATACTAGGACATAAAACCAAATTGTACCCAAAAATGTGTTTAGTCAACTCGTGGTAGGAAAACAAAGGGGGCTAGTTCGCCAATTTTGAACTTTAAATTTTACAACTTAGGAAATAGTGAAGTATGTGACAATAAGTCACCCCCATGATTGTAGAATGACCTTGCTTAACAAATATATGGAAGTAGGTGTATAGGTAAATGTGTTGCATGTGAGGATAAGGTGAATATATGTGTTCATATAAGAATGAAGTATAGTGTATGGGGATGTGTGTATGTGGAGGGGTAAAAGGTTAGGTTAATGAACCCAACTTCAAACATGTTTTCACCAATTGTCACTATATACATGTATCAAGACAATTCCTCAAAATAAGCAAAAAAATAAATAGAAAATGACATAGGTATGCAAACTTCATTATTACATCTAATTGGTTAACAATATTTTTTGTGTGGTTATGTACACCAATAATGCAATCCCATGAACTTACCTCATGTCAAAAGAATGATCTAATGATAAAGATATCAATCATCAAAATTATTTGTGACAAACATTACATATATTTTGTAAAAAATTATATGAAATTGACTTAAAATTTAAATTTTGGATTTATTTAAATACAACTCTCCATTAAATTGTCCTAGTTTGCCTAATGGCCATGCCTACTTATTCTTGTATCTTACTACTAGTTGTGTTGGATTTTCTTCTATATTTTTATACTACCTACAATTGACTAAAAAATTTCTTGATGATGATTTTTGTTTCTTGAAAACTTAGACTCATCAACTAACTAGAACTTGAACATAATCTTTAGTAGATATGAATTTGTGTGTTTATTTACATGGATTGGGTTATTGACAAATAATTACACCGATGAAATTCCCTCTAGATGAAGTGGAGTGACCTAAATTACAAGATTAATAGATCAATCTATTCAAAATGGGATGCAAGATGATAAAAATGATCTTGTCCATTCATTTTTGTTGTCACTAAAATTTATGGATTAATTGACTTGTGTGTAAGATCTCTGGTATAGTTGCATAAAAAGTGAATTATTGAACACAAACACATCTTGATGACCTTGATTCTTGTTTAAAAATGTCTTGATGACCTTGTTTTTTGTTTTAATATGGAAAGAGTTATTAGAGTGTAGGACCACTAAGAGGGGGGATGAATCAGTGGTCAAATAAAAAACAATCTCAAAACCTTAACACTCTTAATCACACCAAAACTTTAGATGTGTTTTTCGTGAATGAACACAAAGATGTGCATATTACAACACATGTGAATTTGAAATACATAATCATGAACAAAGCAACACATCATCAAGGAAACATGAGACACCAAATTCATGAGTGGAAAAACCCAAAAACGGTGAAAAAACCACTTTGAACAATTTATTTATTATCTTCAAAGGGAACCAGCCCTAATTACATTTAGTGAGAACCAACCCACTAAGAGCACCAACTCTCCTTCGAAGCACCAACTCCAGTATTCAAATACAAGAAGATCAATACAGAGTACTACTCTATTTACATTGAAAAAAAGAGTTATAGATGTATTCTATAACACTTATCATAGGTCTTTTCAATGAGAATAAATTACCATTCTACTCAAACAAAAATTTATCACAAGTCACCAAACTCACCTGAAATCAATTCTCAAAAAATTTCCTAACACCTCTAATATTGCTCTACTTCATGAAGACTTAAAAACATTCTCCTTCATTAGTCATCTTATTGTTCTCAATCTTATCAGACATGCAATGTTATCTTCTTTTCATAGCAATCATTTTCAATCATAATTCTCTTCCATATTCAAACCCTGCACATACACAAAAAACTCTATGTATCTTCATATTATGTTTGATTCTCTGACAAACAAGCTTATACAAAGATTTCAGTCAAAATACATTCTATTTTCAGAAACTTATATAGAATTCATTAAGATTCCAAAGTAGAAGCTCTATCTTTTTCACTAAAATTTGCTTTCTTCAACATCACATCCTCTTAAAAAAATCACTCCATTCAAAGGCAGAAAGCTTTCAAAATAGAAACAAACTATCTTCATCAAATTTTGTACCAACACTCATGCATCACACCTCTTCGCATTCAATATAGAAATAAACTACAAAAATAGATTTGGTTGATTTCCTGTCAAAAATGCATCCTCTTCAACTAGTTGTTGGTGAATTTGAATGTCAACCCTTCAATTTAATTCTGTCACCAAATGAACTTTAAAAAGCAACATTTGATCATTGTTTGAATGCATAGAACAATGACCTTAACCTACTCGATAGGTTATAACAAGTAGAGGAGCCGATTAAGAAATTAACTTAAACCCTCACTTGACTATTTAAGTGAATTTTTAACCTTTAATTACAAGTAACCAATTAAATAAAACAAAAGTGCATATAAAACTTTGAAACCCATGTAGAATGACATAAACATTGGAACCTTAAGGTTTTATATTAGGGTTTTGCGTATAAATACCACATCAAACCCTCACCAATATACAAGCCTTAGAAACAGATGAAAAATAATAGAAGCAACATCTTAATTACTTAAAGGTTTTATATTTTATGACCCTTTGAAGATTTAATGAACTAAAACTATTCTTTGAAGCTTTTATGCTCTCAAACCTTGATGCTTTAAAGCTTTCATACACTTTGAAGAATCTTAAATCTTTGATAAACTGAAGCTAAACCATTTTAATACCACTGAGTGAGCATGTATAAGCATCAACAAGTAGAACCCTTGAAGCCTTGACTGAATGAAGAAACATGAACATATCCTTTTCCTTGATGACACTTGATAGAATACATCAACACCATCAACATGACACTTTCCTATACCTTTTCCTAAAAGAGCAAGTATAACATCATGAATGACATTACATACCTTGACTTGAAGCACCTTGATGAATGACTTGAATACCATGAAGAACATCAACTACCAATGCCAAACCATCAATAACTTTGACATCGATGACAAATCAATGCCAATGTAACAAGAGTTACAACATTGAATAGTTGAATTTCATTCCATTTTTGTACAAGGAAAACCAAAAGCATGTGTAATGTCAATGTAATTTCTAACTCAACATTGAAATTTTATTATGATTTCTTTGCCACTTGAAAAATAGACACTAATTATGCTTTTTTCCATGTTTTTCATAATTTCTTCAATGGTCACTAATAGTTGCCAAATAAAACAAATTCATTAGAACTCACCAAAAAAATTCATGAAGGAAAAATGAATACATTCTTTTATTTGTTGGCTTCCAAAGTCTGTAGAAGATCCCAAGGTGAGCCCAATATAGGATGATGTTTTAAAAGAAACCACCAATAAACAATATGAAGCTCTCAAATACTCCATAATCAAGGAAGAAATGGTTATATAGTCCATTTTAATTTAAAGTCATTAATATTATTTAAATAACTCATTTAAATGATATTTTGGTTTTAATCCAAAATCAAATGGGGGGTATTTTTGTTTCCATTTTAAAAGCTTGGTAAAGTTTTTATTTAAACTTTATTTCTCAAAGACACCATTTTCATGCCATTAAAAAAAGGAAAAGAATTTTTCATGCCAAGATTTAAAGAAAGCTTAAAATTGCATGTTAAAAATATAAAAATGAAAAAGAATTGTCAAATCTTCTTGCGCCACACAAAAAGCGAAATGGAGGAAAGTTTTCCATGCCAAATCAGAAGGAAAGAATTTAATTGCATGGAAAATAAAAGATAAAAGCTAAGTTTGGGCACTAAATTTAAAAGAGAAAAGGAAAATTTGAAGAAATACTTCATGTGGAGGAAGCTAGGGTTATTCTTTTTGTTGGAGCTGAATTTTGAAGGTTGTTGCATAGATATTTTGAAGGGGTTTTTAGTTGACCTTTCCATGAATAGTAGAAGACCTTGTGCTTGATCTTGTTGAATGGGATCATCCTGTAACCCTCATGCCCATCCTATCTATCCCTATCAAGCTTCTCCATAACAATCCCAACTCACTGTATCTCACCCTGAGAGTGAGTAATGCCTGCTCTCCCAATAGTTGGCGCATAGCCAACAAGATCTGTGAACCAAAGAGGAATCCACTGAGTACACCACTAATCATAAGATGGAGTGGTACTTGGATATGTGGGTCCTACAAGCCACCCTCATTCAAATGAGGAAAGTTCCCTAAACTCAACCAATGTTGCATCATGACCCACCTAGAGCCCCCACACCTAGACCTCTCAAGTGGTCCTACCAAAATGAGCCTGATAATCATCCACAAAATGAGTCTGTTGCTCGCCAAACTGGCAAAGCACTCAATCTGGTAGATACCACTCAAGTAATGAATGGACACAATTGATAAACCACTAAGTCTATCTATAGAATGGAAGCTTCTCATGATCATCATGCCATGCATCGTAATCTAACCATGGCATCCAAGCAAAGCCAAGCATATCATCAATCACATGATTCTAGTAAGATAGTTGACTAGGCTAGGTGTAATGAAGAAACTCACCATATTTGTATGAGTACGGATCCTCACGATCTTGATCCAAGATATCATCGGGTCTAGTAACTAGGATATGCTCCTAGGCCCACACATGCAGCAAGGTAACCCTAGCATAAATGGAACTACCTCCATGGTAGGAAACCTTGTGCATATCTTTATAAATATGTGCAAGGATACACAGACCCCATGCATACCTAGTACCATGCTCAAACATCTTCTTAATGCATACACCCCAACCAACTGTGAACTATCAACCTCACCAATTAGGAACAACAAGCCTTGAGACCAAAGCACATAGAACTAATGAAATAGGATTTGTATTGCCAACAAATGGAGATAGGTCTATCTCTGACTCCCAAACCCAAAGATGCTTGACCTCAAGAATTTTCCACATAGCACGGGAACCCTGTCTAACACTATAGGTCACGAGCTCTCCATGAATCAAAAAACACAAAATCCTACATCCATCCTCCAAGGTGATGGAGGCCTCACTAATCGGTAAGTGAAAAGATGATGTCTCAGAGTGCCATCTCTCCATAAGGGTGGTCATCATCACTTTATGGAATCTAATAGTCGACATGTAGCATATATACCATAACCCCATAGTGTCTAGCACATCTCGCTCAAGCTCATGGAAAATAGTGATCAAATAAAACAACTGACATGGCTATTGCTCTCTCAAATAAAGTGGTTTGAGACCTGCCTACAAACATTCAACCCATGATGTTAAGAATTTGCTACAAAAACACAATGAACAAAAGATTGCAAACAAACTAGCTCAACCTTCCAAAAATAGCAAAAGCGATTAATTTTTTGTCAAAAGCGGTCAAAATCATCAATCGAGGAACTATTTTTGTTGAAAGCGGTAAAGAAAAATCAAAAGCATTAAAAATAGAAAAAGTAAACAATTATTTGAAAAGTGAAAAAATTTCACAATGGCAGCCATTTCATACCAAAAAATTCAAAAGTGAACATTTTTAATGAAGGAAAGAAAAAAGGCGAACATATAGAGCAATAATGAACATCTTATTCAAAGGCGATAGAAAAATTCAAGAGTGGTTCATTTACAAACATCAAAAGTGGAAGAAATGATGCATGAGTGAAAAAAGCATAAGATAACTGCTATCACCTAAAAAAATTTCATGCATTAGTTACTCAAAATGAAAAGATGAAAACAGGAAAGGAAAGGGTACATACCGACGCCAATAGGCCACCCAAACTCATGAACACCCTCTACGCTATGTGGGGCTCCTTGAATCCTCGCCATAGCTCCTCAAAAATTGAAAAATCATGGAATCTAGAGGAAAGAAATCACTAAAGGAGCTAAGAATGCAAATAAGGTAAATTAAACCCTAATTAAAAATTTTAACCCCCCAAACCCTAATTTTTTACCTAGAAAACCCTCCTAGGTTAAAATTAGGAGCTCCAGGGAACATCTAAACTATCAATGAGGGTCCTATAAGCTTAATTTTTCATCTTCTATGCATATAAACTTAAATAAAACATTATCACAAGCCCAACTCAAAAATAATTTTTATTAACCCCTCGAGGGTAGCCAACAGTATCCACCATCTTCCACTATGCTTACAGGGCATAGTGGGGCATATAAAAAAATTTGAATCTTGATCTTAACATCAAAGTCTTTGAAACAAAGCAACTAGTACTTTGTCTCAAAGAGGGGAAAAATGTTGACATGTAAAAATGACCTCACTTATCGCACATCCTAAATAACATTTTCTCATGATCGACATTATTATCACTAAATATCACTGCATTTCATACCATTTTCATCAAAAAACCTAATTTCCTCTATTAATTGAATAATATTACATTATTTAATTAATTCACTTTTTCATCACTTTAGAGCTAATTAAATGAATTTCATTTTATTTAATGAAGTCCCTAATCTAACTATTCCTCCTAATTAATTAAATAAAATGATTATTTAATTATGTCTCCTAATTACCTATCCCTAAGTCCAATTAGAATTATACCATAATAGTTAATTAAATCTTGTCCCTAAACTTGAATAATTAAATAAATTATTCAGCATCATTCAAAAGGTCGAAACAAAATGATACAACTTTGTTTGTAAAACTCAATCATGAATTGCGTTCCAATTCAAAGGCAATTAATTAATTACCCTAGCCCACTTTTTATGATTGGGAAAATTACTTGGTCCTTGATTGCTCCTCGATTGGCTAACTAATTCATCTATTCTTCAATCCCACTGAAGGCTCAATGTGATTTCCTCAATTCCACAGATTAGGCAATTAATTTCCTCTAATTGATCAATTAACATCCTTAATTGATTCAATCATATAAGCTAACTGAGCAATCTAATTCCTCTCAACACCTTTCAAATCGTTCATCTCAAAACGTAAAATCTATATAACAATCTTCTTCGTCCTCAAAAACAATCAAAGAATTGACATCTTTTGCATAACGAAGTAATGTTGAATTGATAATCAATTTCTCACAAGCTTTTACACACATCTTCGATAAACATCACACCACATTGAAGCTTTTGTAAAGCGTATAATGGAGGCTTCGTATTGATATAACACAATTCAACATCATTGTGGATACACTTCAAGATGAGATGGGTAACAATATAATTAGTTGAATTCTTTGTCTACTTTCTTTGATTGCATTGCTTAATTTCATTGAAATTCAGTATTCTTGTATTGTTCATTTCATGAGTAATGGTTATGAATCTTAATCTTTTTTTGAATTAGATTAGTTTAATTCATTCATATTTTATTTCCTATGCATCTCGATTTCCCCCTTACAACAATTACTATGTATGAGAAAAGAGAAAAAAGGCAGAATTCAAGAAAGCGATAATCTTAAAAGGGATAGTTAGATCAAGTTTAATGGTGCTAATACAAATTCATGATGATAAATTTAAATGTTTCACATGATGGTCCACAAAGGGTAGATTTGAAAATTCAAAAGACAATAAAAAATAAAAAGTTTCACCATGATTTTGCAAGGAAAAAAGGTTTAGAGGGGAAATCGTCAAAATGCATGTTCCAATGTAGTCACAATAATAATTTATAGTGCACACATTTGAAAAGAAAGAGCATTTGAGTCCTTTGAGATGATAGTCCCTTTTGACATTGTAGTCAAGGAAATAGTCTTCCCCACATTTGAGGCATAAACACAAGGATAGGGTTCCTATTTCACACTTGCTACAGTCAAGGACACCTTAGATATCCCAATCCAATAAAGAATGGAGGGAGATATCTGACAATAAGGTATCCTAGGATATGATTTCAAATTACAAGAGGGGCTCAGCACCAAGTTTAAACTTGGAAAGACTAGTGCAATGTAAGATGCAACACTAAACCCTAGGTTGATGCAATGACCTACAAAAGTGTACAAAATAAAACAAAAAGTCGCAAAACCAAATGTGTGCACTTGGAAACTTGTAGAGATTAGGAATTCTACAAATACTAAAATTTTGACCTACTGGGACTCATTCGCCATTCTGGGAAAATCAGTCCCAGTTCTGGATTTCTACATAGGAGCGGGTTTTGGGAAAAAGGGTGTCTAAATCTACAAAGATCTCTAAAAAACACCTACAATGGGACTCATTCACCACTTGTGACGAATGAGTTTAGTTTGGATTTTTTAGAACTTCAAGGTCTAAATCTGGTTGTTATTGTCTTCTCTTTCTACTTCTCCAGGTTTCTAGATCCGAAACTCTAATTTTGGGGTTGTAGATGACCTTTTAGTGAAGATTAGGACCTTTCCAATGGGGAGACAACTTCAACAAGCTTGTAACTTAATCTTCAATTATCTTCTTGTGTCTTCAAAGCATCTAGATCTACAATTACACAAAGAGAGAGAGAGAGAGAGAGAGAGAGAGAAAAGTTTTGATTGTTAGGGAATAGGGGTTTTCCTTGGTCAAACCCCTTTTAGGTAATTAAACCAAATGATGAAATAATGAAACAAGGACATGAAATATGAACAATGATACCTTGAATGATGTCTCATAAATCTACAACTCAACATGAAATGGCCATGAAGGATGTAGATCTTGATCTTGACAATAGGTGTATAATAATTCTTGATCTTGGATCTTCAATGCTACATCACAACTCTATTTCAATAACATTCTTGATGCTTTATATGCTTGATATGATGATGGATCTTGAATTGATGCAATAATTGATGGGGAATTATACCCTTGAATGCCTTAGAAACAATCTTGAATGCTTTCTTGATGCTCTTGTTAAGTCTTGGAATACTTAACTCTTGCTTTCTTGGCTTGATATCATGTAGGCTTGTATGAAATAATGACTTGAAAGCTTGTTTATATAGGAAATGTAGTCAAATGATTGTTTATTTAATCCCAAAGGCCAACATAGAAGAAATTTGAAATTAAAACCTAGTTTTTCCCACTCAAACCTCAAAAATAGACCAAATGGGACTCATTCACCCAAAGTAGTGAATGGGTATCATAGGGGCTATTTTGCTTGCTAAAGTGTCAAGGAATGTGTAAATTAAGTTTATATGTTGCTATTGTCAGGTTTTTGATTGAAATATGCCTTGAGATGCATAATATGGGGTCATAAGGGCCTATTAATGATGATATTAAGGTCATAAATGCAATAGGACCCAAAATTCAATGTGAAAGTGTAAATAAATACCTTTTACAACACTAATTTAAGGAAAAAACTGGGTCTATTTAGCTTAGAAGAGCCCTAAATCCCATGTGAATGTGTAAAACACATTACAACACTAGATTAGGTACACATTAGTTTACAAGCCTCCTAAATTTAATGTGAAGGTGTAAACAAATACACTTTACAACACTAAATTAAGGAAAGGTTAAGTTTATTTAGCTTAAGAGGTCCCAAAACCTAATGTGGACATGTAAAACTCATCACAACACTAGATCAAGGTGATATCAATCCTAACTCACAAGGAGGGCCCAAACAAGTCAAGAAAAGTAGAAGGGATACTTTTTCCATGACTCCATTTAGCCCCCACTTTAGTGAGAGGATGAGCTTGCTTCAAACTCACACTAAAGTAGACACTCAAGACGAGTCCAATCGTACTAATGTGGATGGCCTAAGATAACAAGGATCAAGGAGGCAGTCAAGCTCCCAAGATCCAATATCCTACATCAACTCAACATAAGCACAAAAAGGACACACATAAGGTATATAATATGCAACATCAAGATACATGATCATACAATGTTAGTAACTAAAAGGAAAAACAAGTTAAAATAAAAATGAGGTGGATCAAGCTTTGACCATTTTTCCAACATGATGTGGATCAGATATAAGTTGTTTGTCCAAAAATGCATGCTCACTCTAAGGTAATGGAACTCTTGGTTGTTTTTTGAGTAAGCAATCCAAGAAGGTGAAACACATACGACCGATATGTGCTCACACACATGCGTGTGGCTAAGGGAAATTCATGCCTTCATTTGGCTTCCCATCAAACCATACCAAAGTTATACCTCCTAATAACTTTGATAAGGTGCCACACAAAAATGGTCTTCGAGCTTCCTGAGACAAGCAAAACTTTGTATGCTTGAAACTCGTGAAAAAAACAAGATGGCTCCACAAGCATGCAAAGTGTGTTATGCAAGGTGGCCATATAATAGGTATTGTAAATGTAAAATAGTGTAAGGAATGTTCAAAGGGATTTTTCTTAGTTCATGCAAGGTTTCCTCTTAGCGAACATTTTGCCTAATGTCTCCAAGAGAGGACAAGACAAAGAAATATCAAAGTCTTAGAGGAAATCAAGCCCAGTGACACCACCATGAAAATGACACATCACAAGAAAAGAAAATTGCACAATGAAACATGAATGTCGATGTATTCCCCCACTTTAAAGTGGTTGCTAACACCATTGTTGTGAGAAATTGCTTTAAAGTAAAAGAAGACATGAGAGCTTACTCAAAAATCCCTATGCCAAGTCATATGTTTCTAAATCAAACTACATCATGAATAAGTATGTCACATGTGATTCAACTTAAGACATTTTGTCCATATCCCAAGCTTGATTTTAT
>VDFB02132985.1:0-49725 GCA_007258455.2 Sequoia sempervirens | reverse complement strand
GACCCAATGGGGTGCTTAGCACATTCCACCCGACCACGTGGGTCCGAAGACCCACCCCCCGTGCTAAGGAGCTGACAAGAAGAGACCTCAACCAAGAACATCCAAACGGGGAACCACAAGGCTCAACATCATACAAAGGTACCATAGAACAAGGATTACAATGACATGATCAACAACATTCATGAATCAATAAAATAAATAAAGCAGTGAAACTCATCACATTTAACCCAAGCAATAACAATTAAGAAAGTCACCAAAGAGCATCCATAAATCATTTCCACAAGAATCTGAAACAACATGAAGACTACAATATCCAGAGGTGACAAGAAACAAGAACAAGGGTGTCTAGTCGGGAGGGTCATCGCATAGCTCTCATGGGATCCCCTAGCACTTCCCCCAACCGAGGCGCCAGCACCCATCTGTGGATTCCCTAGCCCTCGAAAACAACATAAAGATACAATAACCAGAGGCAATTACAACCAAGCACAAGGGTGTCAAGTGGAGAGTTTCATCGCATAGCTCTCATGGGATTCTCCTGGCCCTTCCTCCAACTGAGGCGCCGGCACCCATCTATGGATCTCCTAGCCCTTCCTCCTAACTGAGGCGCCGGCACCATAGGGTAGCTAATGCGGAGCCGATAATCTCTCGTGAGGACGAGACTATGACTTTTCCGACCACGACCCTCTCAGTCTATCACTAGTCTATGGTAGCCCTAGTGCATAGCCGAGGAATCCAATGTTTTATTATCTTGTGTTTTTTTAAACTACCCAACCCTCTAAATTCTATTGTTTAGGGTATCACTTGTTTAACTACTCTTTCGTGGGTTATCCTGAGCCCTTCCTCATCCTGAGGCGCCGACGCCCATGAAGAGCCACTCTCCCTATGACCCCTAACATATCTCAAAACAGGCAAGGGTTGTACAGTAACCGAAAAACCAATAATCTCAAGACCAAACTATGCGAGGTATTAACCATCTCGCTATAAACACATAATCAATGTCTCAACAATTCATGTACAACCCTTTTAAAATCACGATATCAAAACACTTACCTCATCAAGGGCACATAAAGAGAGAACATCAACTGACAATAATCTCAAGCCTCTGGAAGCCAAAAGAACGACAATCTACAACCAAGGGTAAAATGAAGCAACAAGAATTTTTCCAATTAAATTCCCACACAAGGATAAATTTCAGCAAAATCATTGATCATGACAACCAAATAATCAACCAATACACAATCTTAGAACAAAAATTTATCCACTCCAATATAGGCAACAATCAACCACCAATGTTCTAAGTAATGATCCATATAAAGGACATACCAACAACAAATAAATGAGTAGAATGGAGGATATTATTCAAAAGATCATCTAAATTAACTATACCACTTGTAACCAACCAAATTACGAATAACCTAATCCATCAATGTTTACATAATTTATAAAAAAAATACTTAAAGTAATCCCTCTCACTATTTTACTAACCTACCCATTAACCCTTCCTACTTAATTTCACTATCCAAATTATAAAAGAATCCATTTGTATACCTATTCATTCATAAGGAGTAATCCCAAAATATGAAAAGAGGCTATTTGAGCACGCTACTAAGTATCCCAATAATCCTTTTATAATAAAATTTCCATGCAATATTAACAAAAGATCACTACGACTGAACAACCTAGTGAGTTCACTAATCTATCCCTAGATAGAGCAATAATTAACTAAAACAATCTAACTTAATTTATTTAATTAAAATCCTGTGACGAATTAACATAAGAAACACCGACCCCTTATATACTTTAACACACAACATATTTTATTTCCTAAGCTAATATTCATTAAGTTGACCAATACACCCATAGTCATAAGTGACGTGACTCGAATAATAGGGTAGCTAAATACACTTCTACAGAGATCTTAAGACCCACATAAGTTTAGATCTGGGTAAAGGTATTCTTACACAAAGTCACGTGTTTATCTATCAATGAAGTCAAATACCCACAACATTCACTTATTTTATCAAGACGCAAGTCATGCATTTGAGTTATTCAAATCAAGATCAAAAGAAGAATAAAACGAGTTTCAAATTTAATGGAGCCATGATAACGGGATTTATAATTTATATAAGTATACTTTAAGATCAATATATATGTATCTAGAATTTGGGCCAATCTTATGGCATACGCATAGAAATGAATAAAGGATACCTACATACAATGTATTCGATGGGGTAAAGACATACAACACCATAAGAAAGGTTAAGAGTAGAAAACAGAAAACATTAAGGCTTCAATACAGAGCATCGAATGCTTAGCATGAGACATAACCCAACGACAAGAAGTACGAAAGCCGAAAACTCAATGGCACAAATTAGAAATTCATCAATCAAAACAAAATGGAACTAACAATATATATATATCAGATGGAGAACCAGGAAATGACAAGCAAATGCAGGGAGTAAGGAAGGCGACACAACTCAGCAATGTTACTTTTACCAGCCACGCTATGTTTAAATCCCTTGACTAAAAGGATTTCCCATGGAGGGCGTCGATCCAAGGATTCAAAACATGTCAACCCTGAAGTACATATGACTGACTTCCACAGACGATCTGTAGCAGAAGAATCAGAGAGAGAGACTATTTCAATTTCTACATCTTCGCAGGTCTAAAAGTTGTAGCTGTGATAGGTTGCCAATGGTTTCAGGGAGGCGATTTGATTCTGTACAATGCCTCAACTCTAAATGCTGTATCTGGCGCAGGTTGCCAAGTATATTAGAAAGTGGACAATGGAATATGGAACTATCGCCATCTACTTGCATTATTAACATTACTTTCAAGTGTTGCAGCCGCGATAGGTTGTCAGAAGAATCAATAGGTTATTTAAACCTTTACTTATATATATGCACAGATGTATTTCGATTCATGGTGTACTGATTAAATCCACGTTTCTTTTCTTTATAAACTTCAGCAAGAATGAGGGCACCAGAGGCTATTATAACATCCTTTTTCTAGAAGAACGATAATTGAAATAGTTTGAAGAATGAAATCACCATACAAAGAAACAAATGAGATGCAAGCGATAGGATTCTAAACTTGCAGCGAGAAGAGGCACGAAACTGATTACAATGGTGAGAATATTGCAGGGTAGAGAAAGAAAAAAAACAAAAAAACCGTCGATGGACTAAGCTTAGCTTTTGACTGCGAAGCAAGTAAGACCCAGCAACAACACCAACAGGACTCAAACAAAAGAATATAAATGATTATCTGAGAAATAAGAAAGTTAAAGATAACATACAATGGCGAGAATATTGTAGGGGTAACACCAAGTGAAACAATAAACTTGCAGCGCCAATGCTACATAACGTCATACACTGTAATAAATCGGGTGCCCAAAACAGGGGCAGAAGTTATCAAATAAGCCATCTTCATATATAATGCATCGACCACCGACCCAATAGACCATGACATTAAACTCAAACATCAGGTAATTAATTAAATTTCCTACGTCTGTATGCAATACAACAAGGGATTGATGGAGGAGAATTTTGTGAAGAACTGAAGCTGCAACTGCGCTTACATGAGCTATCAAATTACTTCCTCTACGGTTAGATACCAATTTAAGACACAAAGAAAGAAATACCAGAAGACACAGGCAATGGTAAATTCTTAAACAAAATCCATGATACATGCAGTTGTACCCAAAATGATACTCTGTCGACCAGACTGTGAAGGACGATTGCCATAACAAAGTATCTACAAGATGAATTCAGATCCAAGACTATCAAGGAATATCGAGATGATGAAATGTTAAATCCTATTAACAAAGTAAAAACTAATCTCTAAAGATGGTGCCTGTAAAGAGAGGTCGAATATAGAGAGAGTAACTCAAACAAACGTTTTCTAGACGTTGGGGATAATATAAATTGTTTACATAAATCGAGGATGAACTAACAGACCAGAAGCCAAGGAATTTGTTTGCAATTTAACCAACCATTGAACAAGGACGCGACCCAAAGAAGATTCGAGGACGGACCTGGAGTTCTACGCCGGGTGTTCAAGAAGTTGTATTGCATAAATTTCTTTTGCAGCCAATGGTCGAGTTGGATTTCTGCCGAGTAACCCCCCCCGCTTTCCTCCTCCTTCTCCCCATCCAAAACTGAATCCTCTTTCCCCCCCGCTTGAAAGTCCAAAATCTTATTAAATCTCCCAAAATTTCCAATAAAGCGTAAATTCTATTTTTCAATGATTTCCGCAAAGATGGGCACAAATTTGCATGGAAATATTTCTATTTTTTTTTTGTTGCTTTAAAACAAAAAAAATAAAAATAAAAAGAAAACATAAAAAATATATATATATATATTTTGGAAAGTCTTATCCTCCTCTATCTATTCTAAATCACTTTATTAATATGAAAATCTTATCAAAACTAAATACTTATCTTCACAAGATAATGGATGATTAATTATAGCTGAATATGATGCTTAATAATAGTTGATTTATTTATTTATTTTGTTTTTACAACTCAATTTGAAGATCTTATCTCTATTACCTAATTAAAATTCATCTTTCTTTCCATTTTTATTCAATTGACAAACTCATTTATCTTTATTTGATTCTTTTATCATATTTAAATAATTATCTTTGCCTAACAACAAATTATCAAATATAATTAAATATAATACTTTTACAATAAATATTAATTTATTTAATAATAACTATCCACTTTATATTCCATTAAATTAATCTATTTCATTTTAATTTTCAAATTTATTTAATCAATGTTAATTTAGTTAATTGAGTAAACAATTCCATCAAAGTATTATGCTTATCGCATAGGCCAATAACACACTAATCCACAAAACACAAATAGACACTTACCCAAGTATCGAGACAGGTCACCACAGAGGGCCACTACATCCTCCCCCCCTAGACTTCGACTTACTCCTGGAAGTCGCAAGTTGAGGTAAACCTCTCACAATCAAAGGCACAACAATACCATAATGCTAAATCAATGGTCAAGCATCATCAAGTAAGCAACACAAATTAAACAAAACATAAAATAGGGACATGATACCAAAATGAAAGTGGTGATGGAGTTGCAACCAAACTGACTTGCCAAACACAAGGACGGATGACGAACTAGGTTGGGGAAACTTCTTGTCAGCTCCTATTTTTCACATCAGACCCATTGGGTGTTTAAGATGCTCGCCCTTTCCTGACAATGCAGGTGGAATCAAGGCTTAGTTCCTGCAATCCTGCATACAAACAAACGTTGTGCACAACATATATATATCAAATCAACCTAGTGTAGAGGGAATTGCAATGTTGTATGCCTCTCACAAATGAGTGATACGACATCGTCCTTCTAACACGCTCATCAATGAACCATCATAAATGATTATTAATACAATTACTAATCAAATGAAAACACCGTATTAAGTCAACATGTTAAACATAGCCAATTAATTACCTTCATCCTTAAGATTTGAAGTCGACTACCTGAAAATCACAAACTAGGGTGGAAACATAACACATTAGTACTAAACATTTAAGGGGGATCTTTACCCTTGATAAGCCACATTTTCATAAAACGTAGCATAATTATCCACACAAGCACATATTCTCATTAAACATCATCATTTTCACACAAAGCACTCCACTTCAATCCTTATTCAACACCAAAATTTCACAACAATTTAACAAGCAAATCAAAATTCTACACCTTCACAGATTCATGAAAACGTAATTTGTCACTCAAGGCCAACAAAAGGAAAATTCCACGCATGCATGACATATTCACACACCAAAAAAATAAATAAAAAAAAATAAAAATTCACATCACTGGAAACTACATCATACATTGATACAAGGGTCCATAGTGCATCCCCGATAGGAAGGATATCGGTGCATTGCGCACTACACCGAGGGTCCTATCCATTCCCATAAGTCTCTTGCACTATCTACCTGGCACCAGTTAACAGAAGGACTCAGGTTCACCACAATGACAATAGAAAAGTGAAACTCTAGACTCAAGGGTTTAGGCGCAAGGTTACATAGTGAGCACACATAGTGCCCAGTGTATGAACCTATGCTCTGATACCATGTTGTAACGCCCCGTCGTGCGAACCCCAAAGGACAACTAAGGCAATGATTACCACACAATTTTTTTTTTTTAAAGTAGAACTAACATTCCTGAGATGCACAAAAGTTATGACATGAAAATTCATTTAAACAAACCCAATATCATTTACGTCCCTTGGGGTACACGAGGATACATTACGAAACTTAATGCCATACCTCAATGATAAAGAATGAAAAACCAAATTTAAACCATGACAAGGCATACATATAAACCATCAATAAGAACCATTCACTTAAATAAATATAATACTTTGAATAACGTCTGATATAGATCCATCCCACACAAGGTTCACCAATGATAAATATTACATCACATCCTTTTCATTACTTTACACTGTTCAAGTCTTACAATGATACAAACATGCTTCCCAATATGGGCAGGAACCACATAACAAGATAAGATGATACATCGGAAAGATAAGAACAAAGTAATGTAACTGGCTCCAAGACAAATACAACTCTGGAGTCACTGCAACGGCACCAATCTGCACCTCTCGATCCTTGACTGGGGACCCAATGGGGTGCTTAGCACGTTCCACCCGACCACGTGGGTCCGAAGACCCACCCCCCGTGCTAAGGAGCTGACAAGAAGAGACCTCAACCAAGAACATCCAAACAGGGAACCACAAGACTCAACATCATACAAAGGTATCACGAAACTCACGAATTATAATGACATAAACAACAACATTCATGAGTCAAAAAAAAATCAAATGAAACTATGAAACTCATCACATTTAACCCAAGCAATAACAATTGAGCAAGTCACCAAAGAGCCTCTATAAATTATTTTCACAAGAATTTGAAACAACATAAAGATTACAATATCCAGAGGCGACAAGAAACAAGAACAAGGGTGACTAATCGGGAGGGTCATCGCATAGCTCCCATGGGATCCCCTGGCACTTCCTCCAACCGAGGCGCCGGCACCCATCTATGGATTCCCTAGCCCTCGAAAACAACATAAAGATACAATAACCAAAGGCAACTACAACCAAGCACAAGGGTGTCAAGTGGAGAGTGTCATCGCATAGCTCTCATGGGATTCTCCTGGCCCTTCCTCCAATTGAGGCGCCGGCACCCATCTATGGATCTCCTGGCCCTTCCTCCTAACTAAGGCGCCGCACCATAGGGTAGCTAATGCGGAGCCGATAATCTCTCATGAAGACGAGACTATGACTATGCCAACCATGGCCTTCTCAGTCTATCACTAGTCTATGGTAGCCCTAATGCATAGCCGAGGAATCCAATGTTTTATTATCTTGTGTTTTTTAACTACCCAACCCCCTAAATTCTATTGTTTAGGTTATCACTTGTTTAACTACTCTTTCGTGGGTTATCCTGAGCCCTTCCTCATCCTGAGGCGCCGGCGCCCACGAAGAGCCACTCTCCCCATGGCCCCTAACATAAATCAAAATAGGCAAGGGTTGTACGTAACCGAAAAACAAATAATCTCAAGACCAAACTACGCGAGGCATTAACCATCTTGCTATAAACACATAATCAATGTCTCAACAATTCATGTACAACCCTTTTAAAATCATGATATCAAAACACTTGCCTCATCAAGGGCACATAAGAGAGAACATCAACTGACAATAATCTCAAGCCTCTGGAAGCCAAAAGAACGACAATCTACAAACAAGGGTAAAATGAAGCAACAAGAATTTTTCCAATTAAATTCCCACACAAGGATAAAATTCAGCAAAATCATTGATCATGACAACCAAATAATCAACCAATACACAATCTTAGAACGAAAATTAATCCACTCCAATATAGGCAACAATCAACCACCAATGTTCTAAGTAATGATCCATATAAAGGACATACCAACAACAAATAAATGAGTAGAATGGAGGATATTATTCAAAAGATCATCTAAATTAACTATACCACTTGTAACCAACCAAATTACGAATAACCTAATCCATCAATGTTTACATAATTTATCAAAAAAATTACTTAAAGTAATCCCTCTCACTATTTTACTAACCTACCCATTAACCCTTCCTACTTAATTTCACTATCCAAATTATAATAGAATCCATTTGTATACCTATTCATTCATAAGGAGTAATCCAAAATATGAAAAGAGGCTATTTGAGCACGTTACTAAGTATCCCAATAATCCTTTTATAATAAAATTGCCATGCAATATTAACAAAAGATCACTACGACTGAACGACCTAGTGAGTTCGCTAATCTATCCCTAGATAGAGCAATAATTAACTAAAACAATCTAACTTAATTTATTTAATTAAAATCCTGTGATGAATTAACATAAGAAACACCGACCCCTTATATACTTTAACACACAACATATTTTATTTCCTAAGCTAATATTCATTAAGTTGACCAATACACCCATAGTCATAAGTGACGTGACTCGAATAATAGGGTAGCTAAATACACTTCTACAAAGATCTTAAGACCCACATAAGTTTAGATCTGGGTAAAGGTATTCTTACACAAAGTCACGTGTTTATCTATCAATGAAGTCAAATACCCACAACATTCACTTATTTTATCAAGACGCAAGTCATGCATTTGAGTTATTCAAATCAAGATCAAAAGAAGAATAAAACGAGTTTCAAATTTAATGGAGCCATGATAACGGGATTTATAATTTATATAAGTATACTTTAAGATCAATATATATGTATCTAGAATTTGGGCCAATCTTATGGCATACGCATAGAAATGAATAAAGGATACCTACATACAATGTATTCGATGGGGTAAAGACATACAACACCATAAGAAAGGTTAAGAGTAGAAAACAGAAAACATTAAGGCTTCAATACAGAGCATCGAATGCTTAGCATGAGACATAACCCAACGACAAGAAGTACGAAAGCCGAAAACTCAATGGCACAAATTAGAAATTCATCAATCAAAACAAAATGGAACTAACAATATATATATATCAGATGGAGAACCAGGAAATGACAAGCAAATGCAGGGAGTAAGGAAGGCGACACAACTCAGCAATGTTACTTTTACCAGCCACGCTATGTTTAAATCCCTTGACTAAAAGGATTTCCCATGGAGGGCGTCGATCCAAGGATTCAAAACATGTCAACCCTGAAGTACATATGACTGACTTCCACAGACGATCTGTAGCAGAAGAATCAGAGAGAGAGACTATTTCAATTTCTACATCTTCGCAGGTCTAAAAGTTGTAGCTGTGATAGGTTGCCAATGGTTTCAGGGAGGCGATTTGATTCTGTACAATGCCTCAACTCTAAATGCTGTATCTGGCGCAGGTTGCCAAGTATATTAGAAAGTGGACAATGGAATATGGAACTATCGCCATCTACTTGCATTATTAACATTACTTTCAAGTGTTGCAGCCGCGATAGGTTGTCAGAAGAATCAATAGGTTATTTAAACCTTTACTTATATACATGCACAGATGTATTTCGATTCATGGTGTACTGATTAAATCCACGTTTCTTTTCTTTATAAACTTCAGCAAGAATGAGGGCACCAGAGGCTATTATAACATCCTTTTTCTAGAAGAACGATAATTGAAATAGTTTGAAGAATGAAATCACCATACAAAGAAACAAATGAGATGCAAGCGATAGGATTCTAAACTTGCAGCGAGAAGAGGCACGAAACTGATTACAATGGTGAGAATATTGCAGGGTAGAGAAAGAAAAAAAACAAAAAAACCGTCGATGGACTAAGCTTAGCTTTTGACTGCGAAGCAAGTAAGACCCAGCAACAACACCAACAGGACTCAAACAAAAGAATATAAATGATTATCTGAGAAATAAGAAAGTTAAAGATAACATACAATGGCGAGAATATTGTAGGGGTAACACCAAGTGAAACAATAAACTTGCAGCGCCAATGCTACATAACGTCATACACTGTAATAAATCGGGTGCCCAAAACAGGGGCAGAAGTTATCAAATAAGCCATCTTCATATATAATGCATCGACCACCGACCCAATAGACCATGACATTAAACTCAAACATCAGGTAATTAATTAAATTTCCTACGTCTGTATGCAATACAACAAGGGATTGATGGAGGAGAATTTTGTGAAGAACTGAAGCTGCAACTGCGCTTACATGAGCTATCAAATTACTTCCTCTACGGTTAGATACCAATTTAAGACACAAAGAAAGAAATACCAGAAGACACAGGCAATGGTAAATTCTTAAACAAAATCCATGATACATGCAGTTGTACCCAAAACGATACTCTGTCGACCAGACTGTGAAGGACGATTGCCATAACAAAGTATCTACAAGATGAATTCAGATCCAAGACTATCAAGGAATATCGAGATGATGAAATGTTAAATCCTATTAACAAAGTAAAAACTAATCTCTAAAGATGGTGCCTGTAAAGAGAGGTCGAATATAGAGAGAGTAACTCAAACAAACGTTTTCTAGACGTTGGGGATAATATAAATTGTTTACATAAATCGAGGATGAACTAACAGACCAGAAGCCAAGGAATTTGTTTGCAATTTAACCAACCATTGAACAAGGACGCGACCCAAAGAAGATTCGAGGACGGACCTGGAGTTCTACGCCGGGTGTTCAAGAAGTTGTATTGCATAAATTTCTTTTGCAGCCAATGGTCGAGTTGGATTTCTGCCGAGTAACCCCCCCCGCTTTCCTCCTCCTTCTCCCCATCCAAAACTGAATCCTCTTTCCCCCCCGCTTGAAAGTCCAAAATCTTATTAAATCTCCCAAAATTTCCAATAAAGCGTAAATTCTATTTTTCAATGATTTCCGCAAAGATGGGCACAAATTTGCATGGAAATATTTCTATTTTTTTTTTGTTGCTTTAAAACAAAAAAAATAAAAATAAAAAGAAAACATAAAAATATATATATATATATTTTGGAAAGTCTTATCCTCCTCTATCTATTCTAAATCACTTTATTAATATGAAAATCTTATCAAAACTAAATACTTATCTTCACAAGATAATGGATGATTAATTATAGCTGAATATGATGCTTAATAATAGTTGATTTATTTATTTATTTTGTTTTTACAACTCAATTTGAAGATCTTATCTCTATTACCTAATTAAAATTCATCTTTCTTTCCATTTTTATTCAATTGACAAACTCATTTATCTTTATTTGATTCTTTTATCATATTTAAATAATTATCTTTGCCTAACAACAAATTATCAAATATAATTAAATATAATACTTTTACAATAAATATTAATTTATTTAATAATAACTATCCACTTTATATTCCATTAAATTAATCTATTTCATTTTAATTTTCAAATTTATTTAATCAATGTTAATTTAGTTAATTGAGTAAACAATTCCATCAAAGTATTATGCTTATCGCATAGGCCAATAACACACTAATCCACAAAACACAAATAGACACTTACCCAAGTATCGAGACAGGTCACCACAGAGGTCCACTACAATGGTAGAGTCAGTTTAACTTGGACATAATTTATTAATGCTCTTAAAAAACAATTCTATCCCTTAGGCCATATGCAACAGTTAATGATGAACTGGCAAATGTTTAGGCAAGGGAAAGGTCAATTTGTTCAAGAGTACACCCATGAATTTAGGAAAAGGGCTATTGCTTTGAATGTTCCTTTGTACACCCAGGACACTTTGTTGAAGTACATAGGAGGTCTTCATTCCTACCATAGGAATTCTATTTTGGTATTGAACCCTTGTAATTTGGATGAAGTGTCTGTTCAAGCTACACACTTAGAGTCAAGGGGAAAGGGTTCTTTCATTGATAAGTTTGATAATGATGTAAAGAAATTTTCTAAGGTTGCAGAGACAGGGAAAGGAGAGAAGACAGCTACAGTTAAGAAGGATGATAAGCTTTCTTACACTCATTGTGACAGGAAGGGTCATGATGAAGAACATTGTTGGTAGTTGCATCTAGAACTGAGGCCTAAGTGGGCTCAGAAACGTAATCAGAAACATAAAGGTAAGGAGAAAGCCGCAAATGTTGTTATGGATCTTGGTTCAGATTCAGATGATGAGACTAAGATAACAGCTATGGGTCTAAACTTAGGTAAAGCTCCTATTTCTGGTGTTTTTATTGCTAGTTGTGCTTCTACTTCTACTGTTAATGATTTCTCTGAAGATAAGAAAAGGAATGAGTTGTTTCATTTAAGGGTTGTTGCTAAACAAACTAAAATTGATGCACTCATAGATAGTGGTTCTCAAGTTAATCTGATTTTTGAAAGTGTTGCAAGAAACTTGGGATTAAAAACTACACAGCATAAGAAACCTTATCCACTAGGTTGGATTTGTGAAAATGATAAGTTGCAAGTAACAAGACAATGCACCTTAAGATTCACAATCACTAGTAAATTTGTGGATGAAGTACAATTTGATGTGGTTCCACTGGATATCTATGGGATAGTGCTTGGTAGCCCTTATCTTTATGACAGAAAAGAAATTTTCTATAGGGAAAAGAATCATTATCACTTGTTTAAAGATGGCATACAGTATATTGTACATTCTCACAAGATTAAGACTTATCATTCTATTGCAAACTTAGGGCAATTAAAGAGGGTAATTAATGCAAGTAAAGAATTAACTCTTATGTCTGTCACAGGTGGTTCTAAACTTGAACTTGGAGTAGCTAACCAAGGTCAGATGTTGCAGGATGCACCCGCAGTACAGCATGAGGGAATGATGATTGAAAGAATTGATGGTCCCTTGGGTAAAAATGTTCCTGTTGCAAAGGATGGATATGTTGTTGATTTATTCTCTTTCATTTCTGCATTATTGTTCAGCTTGATGCTAGTCAATGTTTGTTGGTTAGTGGCTACAACGGTTGATGTAGATGCTTATGGAAGTGATAGAATAATGTTTGTGATCAACAATGTTGTTGCAGTATTCATTGTGCTTGTGAGCTAGGTATTCATATGTACAGAGGATACAAGACAAGTGGGGAGGCCAAGTCCTCACTTAATGTCAGAGTAAATGTCACTTTTGGAGGTCCAAAAGGTCTTCAATGGGGAGGCCTAATCTGGTGGATATTTTTAGTGGAAATTGAAGTGTCTCCAAATCTCCAAATTTTTGCACCATAAGAAAGAGATCAACGTCTTGATTTCAACACAACTCGAACAGAGCAAAAAGGAGTCTATTTGCACAAGTTAAGGCCAGTCAAAGGTAGGGTCAAAATGGGATCAGAGGGTGTCCAGAAGGTGGAAAAAATGATCATCTTAGAAATTGACAGAATCATCGTCATCGCGAAGAGCTTGTCGAGACGATTTCGACAATGTTTGATTTGTCGAAATCTGACATCGTATGCTCAAGATACAGCTGGTCAAAGTTTTGAGTTGACTTTTGAGGTGACTGTACGGATGATGACATCAGCATATTGTCTGTACCGTGTGGATTCCACATGGATGAATTCAGGCGAGACATGTGGCAGTTGAGTCATCTGTACATAACCAATTAGGTGGCGACATGTGTCATTTCCATATAGTCGTACATACAGTCAATGTATACATGGCAGTACATGTGGCATCTGAGTCAACGGACAGGTGGCAGTGATGTGTCGTAGAGGCCAATGAAGTGTTGCCACGTGGTAGTCTTGGGGTGCGACGTGTGTCCCCTCCTTCCTTCGTTGGCGTCGATTGAGTTGTTCTACTCAACAAAAAATTTCCAACAGGCTCGAACTTGTGACCCCATGGGAAGGAGTCAGCTGGTATACCGTTGCACCCGCGTGCAACCATTTACTTAATATGGGGTGACTGTTTGTTTTTTTATTGTATTCTGCAGATTTCGATATCAAAACGTGGCCAGCAGGGTTGGATCCGCCGACCACTCGTTCACTAAAATAAATTTTCACCATTGCACCGGTGAAACCACTTAATATTATGATAGAGCTTGTTTTATTTTGTTATGTGTTTTTATCCGAAGCCTAAACAAATAGGCTAATCTTGTAAAAACAAAACCTCTTAATCAAATAAGTCAAAATGAAAATAGATAAAGGAGGTTAAGGACGAGTATAGGGAGATTTTTAAGTGGTTATTCATTTAATATTCTTCTTAAGCCTATTTAGGCTATTTTTATGTATAAAAGGGGGGATGTGTAAGCTCTTAGGAGTTGAAAAAAAATCCAGGTGACAGTGGAGAATAGGTGAAACGAAAGAGGGAATTTGTGGAGATTCTTGTGAGCCATTTTCTTACGTCGGAGCAGTGTTATGCTTCCGAAGTGATGGTCTTGGTGCATTTTTGTAATTGATTTGGAGATTAATCAGATCGGTCACACTCCATTGGAGCGGACCCAGAGATGTAGTCATGTTTGTGGTGAACTCCATAATCAAACTCTGTTTGCACCTTCTATCTTCTTCTCTCTAAATTTTGTTTCTCATCTTAAGTTTTGATGCATAATTTTGTTAATTTATGCATGAATTAAAATTCTGCAAAGTTGTTTTTAATTAGGCATTCAAAACACAATTTAGTCTAGATCCTTTACAAATCAGCCACCTTGGGCATATGATTCCCACCTAGGTTTTTAGGTCTTGAACCTGCTTTCACACCTTTCTAAGTATTTTTAAAAATGGTACCATAAATTATACCTAATGGGACTCATTCGCCACCTTGGGTGAATGAGTCCTATGTGGCCCAAAATTAAAATTTATTCAAATTCTTGGCAGGATTTTATCCTCCTAGTTCTTATGTTGGCTTGTAGTGTTGTAATTTTGGGAATTCTTGTATAATTAATTATAAATTATACAAGTTTCTTTCACTCATTTTCATCCCAAGCATTCAAGTATTCATGCATATAGAAATTTTGAGTTCACAAGAGCATTCAAGAATTTACAAGGGTACTCAAGAGTGTTCAAGAGCAGATTATCAAGCATTTTAGAGCATTCCTCAAGCATCAAGCATCATGTCAAAGTCTTCATACATCATGTTTATTTTTGAGCTAGCAATTGTGATGTAGGATTTTATTATTCAAGCTAGCATTTCATTCAAGATCTATCCTATTCAAGAAATATTCAAGATCTACATCCATTGAAGCCATCTAATACATGTTTGCAACCTCTTATTGATAGGGTTTGGTGAGTTGCAATATTACATTTTTTCATTCATCATTCTCCATTCCTATTTCATTCTATTTCAAGGTTTGATTACCAAAACGAGGTTTAAACAAGGAAAACCCCTTTCCACTAACAAAAAAACATTTTCCCCTCTCTTTAGTGTGTGATTTGCAGGTTTAGATTGAAGATACACTAATAAAACTTGGAAAATAAATGGCTTGGTGACTAAAAAATTAGTCACAACAACTAAAAATGACTAAATTCTACTCATTTTTTACAACTCAACTATAAATGAGTAAATAAATGACTAATTTGGTCGTTGACTAAAAAATTATTTAGTCATAGAAATAAAAATTACTAAATAGTTAGTCATCAAATCTAAAGTAGACCAAAAAAATTAAAAAACAATCAGGCCAATTATTGGCGCGATGTATTCATGAGTGCGATGTATTAGCGAGATTATTCACATTCATTGCAGATTCATTCATCTCACTTGACCTCAATTCATTCATTCATTGTAGACCTCACTTCATTCATTGGCGGCATGAGGTGTTTTGATCAGTTATAGTAGCTACTTGCATGGGTGATAAGTATTCAGAGAGGACCTAGAGACTTCTGAAAAGGAAGGAAAGGGGAAGGAATTTAGAGTTTTTTGCAATGAATTTGAATTCGTCGAGCACCTCTGCAGTGAAATCAAATTTGGGGACACCCTTTGCAGTGAATTCATAGGTAATTTGAAACCCTCATTACATTAAACACAAATTTGAAATGCCCATTACAATCTACTACTCTTCATAATGTTCTACTGCTCTTAATAATGTTCTTTTACAATCTTGCCACTATTATGCTTCATAATGTGCTCGAGCTAAATATAATAAAATTTGGGTGTCAATGCCAAATTAGAATTTCCTCAAACAATTTTGATACATTTTCACATATCAAATGACCAATCATAATTTAATGTTTTTGGATTTTATGGACTAGATTTAGTGATTTGGGACTCATACGCCATCTTGGGTATATGGGTCCTACCTAAGTTTCAGGGACTGGTCCTGAATTTGGCATTAAACTAAGCATTTCTTGAAAATTTTGTCCCAAGCCTAGCCTACTAGGACTCATACGTCACAACTGGCGTATGCGTCCTACTTAACTTGGACCTAATTTTGAATTTAATTCTTGGTATGATTTTATTCTCCTAAATTTGATGTCAGCTTGTAGTGTTGTAATTTTAGGAAATTTGGCATAAACAAGTATAAATGCAAGGTTATTTCACATATTTTCTCCTAGCAATTTTCATGAGCAAGTGTGACCTAAACATTCTAGCATTCTAGCATTCAAGAGAATTCAAGAGTGATTATCAAGCATTTTGGAGCACTACTCAAGTATCAAGCATCATTTCAAAGTCATCATGCATCATGTTTGTTTTTGAGAGCTAATATTTGTGATTTAGGGTTTTATGATTCAAGCGGGCATTGAAGTCAAGATCCATATCATTCAAGCAAGATTCAAGATCCATATTCATGTTAGCCATTACTTATAAGATTACAACCTTTTGTTCAAGGGTTTGGTGAGTTGTAACATTGCATATTTGTTCATTCATCATTCCTTTCTTCTATTTGATTTCATTTCAAGGTTTGATTACCAAAACAGGGTTTGACCAAGGAAAACCCCTATCCACTAACAAAACAATATCTTTCCCTCTCTTTGATGTACGATTGTAGATTTAGGTGGCTTAGGTTCAAGATCTATTGAAGAAAAAGTTGTCAAACTGTCAAAGTTGTCATCTACATTGCAAGATCATAGAAAGTCACTTATAGGTTGCAATTCAATGTTTCAAACTTAGAGATATTGCAGGAGAGAAGCTACAACAAAGTACTAGAGGATATCAGAGTTTTAGATCAACCTTGATACTAGGACTAAATCGCCATGTGTGATGTATGGGTCCTAGTATACCGGATTTCAGAGATTTCCAACAAATCCTGAGTTGTAAATTCCAAATTCTAGTTTTTGTTAGAAACCCTAAACTGGTACAAAATTTCCCCTACTAGTGTATGAGTCCTAGTGTGCATTAAAAATTAGTATTTTTAGGATTTCAAACCCACTTTCAAGCCTCTTCAGTTTCCAAGTGCACCTATATTCTTTCTCAGTTTATTGTTTTTATTTGTGTTCATTTACTTAAGTTTTGCATATCATTTACATTTCTTGTCTTTCCAAGCCCTAGCTTGGTGGTGAACCCCCTTTTTGTCTTAAATCATACCCTAGGACACCTTATTGTGGATCTCTTTCCACTATTCCATCCTTGGATTGAGATCTCTAAGGTTTCCTTGAGTGAAACTTGAAGGAAATAGGTGGAAAGGTCCTAAACCCTTGTTTTGTCTTCCAAAAGATAGAGCCCCCTTTATTTTTCTAGGTTTCACATGCAATTATTAAAGGAGGAAGTGACCAGTAGCTAAGAATTTGTGTTTAATTGATGGTACACTTGGCCATGTGTTTTGTTTAAACAAGATTTTATTTTTGAAAAACTGAGATAGAGGGGTCATATGTGATTGTATGATGCAATGGATGGGCTTGTTTTATATTGACAAAGGAGTTCTTTTATTAATTGCAAAAAAAATTATAATGGTTGCACCTAGCATATGTAGGAGGGAGTATTAAAGTCTTTTTTTTAAATGTAAGTGCAAAACTTATATGGAACATTGCATATCTTAGCAGCATGGAATGTGTATGGATTATGTTAGAAGCAAATCTGATATTCTTTGACATGTAAGGCTTTTATGACTTTCTCTTTTATGACTTCCACCTTTTTGAGACAAATAAAAATCAATTATAAAACAAAACTATTTTGAACATTGTTTGATTTGAATTTAATTACTTTTTGAGAATAAAATAAATACTTATTGATTAATAAAGTGGTCCAGTGAGGAGGCTCATTTCGATCAACTCCTATACCCACTAGAGGACTCCACTCTACTATGGGCCCCTCTCCACAAACTAATGTTAATATCTTTGATAAAGTGTCTTTCAGCAAACTTACGAGATTTTGAAAATATATCAAAATAAATGCTTATGGGAGAGTAGTCGTCCATGAGAATTTGTTTAGAACAAAAAGTCCCTAACATGGTTCATCATCGACATCATTTTTTTAATGAATTATGTGATCAAAAGTCACATCACCCTACCTTGCAAATACTCGGGACTCACACTTGTACTGCCATTTCTAACCTGCCCCTCCAAATTGGGCACTTTTTTCCGTCCACTCCCAAGAAGTCATGAATCCCAACGAACTCCACCAAGTCACAAATACAACCTAACTTTATAAAGAAATAAACACCACACATAAAACGGTGTATGAAACAGAAAATGGCCCGCAATAATTCACTTTGGTCAAGTATTCTTTATACATTTGTGGGGTTCCCACTTAAATAAAGTCTGGCCCTCCATCTAAATACATATTCTAGACTTTCCTTTGAATAAAAAACTCTGGTATCTCTGGTATGCTGTGGTCAACGACTGTATTTAACAAGTTATATTAATATAAATAATCTGAACTTTTTATGATAGGGACAAATTATTAATTAGGATAAACCAACTCTTTAAACTCTATTTTAATATTTATACAGAAGCTGGTTGATTCTCCCATTGCATAACGGTATAATATATCTGATATGTTACGGTATACATGAAGAAAAATGGTTGTCATACATTGAGAGAAAAAGGATCTGTATGTTTATAATGCATGCCAAGGCACCAGAACTGGGTTGTGCTGCACGGCCGGCTGGCTACCACAGATTATTCCTAAACGCTGGCGAGAAGATAAAGAAAGACTGATGCTCTTTCTTTAAAAATGCCTAACAAATTCCCTACTCGTATCATTTCAGAGCAGCATCTATCCAGACACTATTATTATATAGCAAGCTGAACTGATTATTATAAATGTATTATGGTTATATTTGCTGGTGAAGTTGGTGAAGTTGAATGATAATGAATAAGTTCTTTAAGATTAGATTATAAAAAATCAAATTTTTATGATTGGGAGATTCTAATACCATAAAAATGATGTTGGGATTCAAAATGATTTTGATCAAATGGAAACCTCCAATGTTGATAGTAACAGTCTGTCTATCACCTCCGTTTTGTCCGGGAGAGGACATAGTAGTTGAGCATCCTAACTTTGCATTTCTCAAAATCCTACTTGGAAATTTCAAATCACTCCCAATTTTTTTACAGCATGTCAGAGCATCCTAATTTTGCGTATCTCAGAATTCTATGTGGAAATTTCAAATCACTCCCAATTTTTTACAGCAGCTTACTTGACAAGTCCCCTGCTTATCACTAAGATTTCAAGGCCACATCATCAAATATGATGCCACATCAACATGTTTTTTGTTGAGGTGTTCAAAACGGCTCAAAAAAACAAAGTGTGACCAATGTACTAAATCATGTTTTATTAGTGTGGTGATGTGATATCACATGATTTGTTGTTTTTTAAATCTAAGAAATATATTTCATTTTATAGTCACTCTTGATTCAAATATTATTAAAATATTAGACATTAAATCAACAAAATGATAATCAGACACACAAATGACAACAACGTCCACTTCAGGCGAGAGTGGTTCGGCACAGATTTTCGAAGACTTGTGATACTCGGCCCGTCACCTCCGTTTTCGTCGTCAATATTGTTGTTTTTGTTTGGAACTGAAACTTGTATTTAGTCCACACGAGAAGTGACAAAATGGTGACCGGACACAGATGGCAAACGTCCACTACTGACGAGAGTGGTTTCAGGCGGAGAATAATAGACTGAAGACGGCACAGATTTTCAAAGATTTGTGATCAGTCGGAATGGCATTCCCTACACCTGTGAGTTTGGCTGAGCATAAAAAATATGCATACCTTTTTCTCTGTGATTTCGGTAATTGGGATCCATAATGATACATTTCCGCGGTGAGAGAAAACGTGGTGCTGTATAAATCTATATTACTCTGATGCGCTCTCATCCATTCATGTCACGTCAAAGGAGGCAAGTATTCGTGTTTTGAAAGTCGTTTAAAGTGGACTTCTTCTGATCATTGGATTGCATATGCCAGCACGGGACGGTGGGCCTTCTCATAGGTGTAAAGCTATAAAAGAAGTCACAGGGTGCCCTAGGAGCTAACAACCCGGTTGAGATATATTTACCATGCTAGGATACAGAGCTTGCTTTAGATAACCAAAATAAAGCTAAAATCATCTCATCTGTGCAAGAAATCCCAACTGTGAAACGATGGAGATGGGACTGAACAGAGCCTCGTGGTTTCTGTTTGTCGTTATGGCCGCATTGTCGATGTCACCCATGTGCCAAGGAATAGTACACTTTCACAAGTGGAAGATCAATTATCAGAACTGGTCACCTGACTGTATGCAGCTGCCAGTTATTTCCATCAATGGGCAGTATCCCGGTCCCACTATCAGAGCCCGAGCTGGAGACACCGTCGTGGTCGAAGTGGAGAACCAAATGCCAACGGAAAATGTCGTCATTCACTGGCATGGCATTCGCCAGGTAAGTTTCCGTTCTGTCTGCTTCTCTGCGTATTCATTACTGTGTTTTGAGCGGATTAGGCAGATTTCCGTCGATTGACTGTGTTACTGTGTGTGGGGTGCAGATCGGTAGCCCGTGGAATGACGGAACGCCGTCCATGTCCCAGTGTGCCATCAACACTGGCGAGACTTATATTTATAAATTCATTGTAGACAGGGTAAGCATTGATGGTATTATGGCATCTCATGTTTTTATAGAATTACTATTTAGGTTTTTCAAATCATTTTTATCTGGATCAGGCAGTGATCCAAAGCATTGATAGTAGAACATGAAAAATGATTGAAATTTTGAATACAGCTAAAATGTACATAGTTTTTTACAAACAATTTGAATTTATGAACTCTGTAACGTCATGTTTATGATTGATGGTATTGGAAAATCTTGTTTTTATAGATTTACTCTGCAGTTTCTATATATTTTTATCTGCTCATCCTGATAATTCATGGAATTTGATCCGAACATTTAATGAAAATACATTGTACATGACCTTTTCCTTTAAAACATTCTGCTCTATCTCATGAACTGTGAAAATTTCGTGTTCTTTATTGCTGGTATTGTGATATTCTGTTTCGAAATTTGGATCACGTTTTTTGAATTTTTGGATTAATGACGACATTGCCGTTGCATGCAGCCAGGAACATACTTTTATCATGGTCACTACGGGCTGCAGCGGTCGGCCGGTTTGTATGGATCTGTAATAGTCGATCCGGCCGGAAAAGAGCCCTTCTCATACCACGGCGAGTTGAGCATCGTTTTAAATGACTGGTGGCACACGAGCACCTACGAGCAGGCCGTAGGTCTCTCTTCCAATCCCTTCGTCTGGGTGGGGGAGCCCCAGGTATACATTTTCACCATGCCCATCTAAGATCTCCTGCAATTAATGCCATATTTTTTTACTGTTCTGTTGATTGACGGACAAGATCTGTTTTCAGTCGCTGTTGATAGAGGGAAGAGGAAAGTTCAACTGCTCCTCTGTTTCTGCAGACAGTAGCAGCACCTGCAACGCCACCCACACACAATGCACGCCTCACATTCTCTCAGTGAAGAGCGGCAACACATACCGTCTACGCATTGCGAGCGTAGCCTCATTATCCACCCTCAATTTTCTCATCCAGGTAATATTATCTCACAATATACGACGGTAAACTTCTGCCGGTTCTCTAAGTGGTTCTGATTTCTGTTGTGTGTGTGTACAACTGGCAGGGACACAAGATGACCGTTGTGGAGGCCGACGGGCACTACGTAGAACCAGTGGAGCTGGACAATCTAGATGTGTATTCTGGCGAATCTTATTCTGTTTTGGTAAAAGCAAATCAGGATCCTGCCCACAACTACTGGGCAGCTCTCAATGTGCGAGGAAGGAAACCCAAAACCCCTACGGGTCTAGCCATCTTTAACTATCTTCCAAATCCTTCCACAATGCTCCCAACCTCGCCGCCTCCGGCCAGCCCGCTGTGGAACGACTTCGCCTACAGCAAAGCTCTGGCGAGAAAGATTGTGGCGCTCAAGGGCCACGAAGAACCGCCCCCTCTTCAATCCCACAGGCAGCTCATCTTACTCAACACGCAGAACAAAATCAACGGTTTCCTTAAATGGGCGATCAACAATATTTCTCTGGTTCCTCCGCCCACTCCATATTTGGCTGCAATGAAATACAAACTTCATGGCGCCTACAATACTGCTTCGCCTCCAGATGTCTACAGTCCCCGTGATCACAACATTTTTGCTCCTCCTCCCAACCCCAACGCCACCGAAGGAAACGGAGTATATGTATTCAAAATGAACTCTGTGGTAGATGTTATTCTGCAAAATGCAAATACTCTTACTGTCAATAACTCGGAGATCCATCCATGGCACCTGCACGGTCACGATTTTTGGATCCTCGGTTATGGAGAAGGCGTTTTCGACCCGTACAAGGATCCCAAAAACTACAACTTGGTGAATCCTCCCCTGCGTAACACAGTACCATTGTTTCCTTATGGGTGGACGGCCTTCCGGTTTAAAGCTGACAATCCAGGCGTGTGGGCATTCCACTGTCATTTGGAGGCCCACCTCTTTATGGGAATGGCAGTCATGTTTGCAGAAGGTATTGACAGAGTCGGGAGAATTCCGCGATCCGCCATGGGATGCGGCCTAACCAGGAACATGTTCATGCACCATAAATGATCAAATCCGCACTACTAATTTTCTTTTCGCTTTTTGATGACGAGGGCCACCTCCAAATTATTTTAGTGTGTGAAGCGTCAATCATTAGTATTTATTTCTACTTTTAATATAAACTATATTATTGGAGGACTTTGCTATCAATATGTATTATTCTATTTGTAATCATAACAAACGATAAACTTAACAATCATTCTAATAACCTCTATTAGATTTTAAACAATCAGAAAATTATGAAGTTAAAAGTGAACGATCATTTTATCTAAAAGCATGAGAATGAAAAATTATGAAGTTGGAGTAGGCATATATGACAAAAATGAACTTAATACAATGACATATATTATATTGTCCTAATCCATTGTAATTTCTTATATCTCAATATGATGTTTTAATTTGTTTTATTTGGATTATGAAACACTCTATCTAGTTAAAATTTGGGTAGAGATTATAATATTCACTTACTTGTATTTGATATGAGGCTAAGCTTGTGGTTTTGTTTGGTATCACATAATGTTGTCTTAGATTTTTTTAGTTCTGTTTTATAGTAGAACTTGAAACATACAATTTGGAGAAAAGAGGTATTTGATGGTTGTTTAAGGGATATGGTTAAATCAAATTTCTAAATTCTATTAATATTAGTCAATATGCATTCCTGGGTGTGAGTTCTTATGTCTTTGAGAAGAAATAATTTATGCAACAATAGAGGTGAGTTAAGGTGGTTGGTTCAATGGAAGTCTAGTAGCTCTTAGGTATCCATAATTCTTTGGTTAGGTACTTAGAATGTGTATCTCCTTGTGTTTGATACATCTTCCTAATGATTTCTATTTTTCTTAATGCTCTTTTATAAAACATTATACTCATTTTTAACAATTAGAGGCAAGTTGGGTAGGATGGGTTAAATAGGAATCGAAAATTTTCAATGTGGAAGATATAGTATTCAAGATGGGTAAATGATTAATAATAGATACTAAAAAAATAATAATAAATGGTATGAACTTAGTTTTAAGTGCAAAATATAGAAAAAAAGGATAAATTAGTACTTCAATACCTAAAAAATTATAAACCATCTTTATAGAAAAATATATTAAACTAAATATAAAATAACAAAAAAAAAAGGAAATATATACATCTTTTATTTCACAAATACTTATTTTTATTATAATTTTTTTTTCTATATTCTTTAATTTATTAAAAAATATTTTTAAATATTACTCAAATAGATTTATTTTTTATTAATATGTTAATATGGTGATAAATTTTTTAATATTTTCTATATATTTGAAAATAAGAAACCAAACAAAAAAAATTTATTAAAATAATAAATGACAATATAAAATTAAATAACTATTAAAAAAATAAAACAACTTAATTTTCAAATAAATATTTTAAACATTTTTATATTAATATTTAACTTTCTTATATATAAACTAGTTGAAATTAAAAAATTAAAAAGAATAAAAACATTTCATATTAAATATTTAAACGTCAAAAAATACATATGATTGTCAGCATATAAACATCGAGAAGTGGCATTTCTATATTTAATCATATTGAAAGTGATGTTATGTGAATTTTTAAACACTATAGGTAGAAATTAAGGTTATATAGATCGTGAGGGTCCTTTGAGAAAGGGAAATTAAAGGAAATGATGTCATACTTGACAAAGTAGACAAAGTCGCTTACATTAAGGTGTTTATAAATTACTTTAATAACTAATGTTATTGCGAAGTGGTCAACATTAATCATTTTGTAAGTCAAAGTTCATATAATCTTTTTAGTATTGTCTATATTCTTTTATTCAAAATTTAATATATTTTTTTCTTATAAATTATATAAATCATATTATTGATATAACTATTCTAAGTACATTCATTTTTAAAAAATTAAGAGATATCAAGTTTAAATTGTTTTATTTATTTGAAATTATTTTATTTAAGATTTATTTTATTTATTTGAAAGTTAATTTTTAATTATTTTTAATTTTTTAAAAATAATTTTTTATACTATTTATAAATAATTATTTTTATTTATTTTAAAGTTTGAAATTTTACTTAATAGATAAGTAGGAAGTATTTTCTATAGGGTGTCAATTTTTTAATTTTTTTTTAATTAAAGGAGGTAAATCTTTCATCTTTTAGTGAGGTCACAAACAAGGACCTCATTCTCAATATAAGTTTTCAACAGTTACACCCTAATAGGTTTTGAGTCTTGATGAGCAAGAATAACAACACAACAACTTAACCATCACACCAATGCCACTATTGACCCAAGGTGTCAAATTGTTATCAAGATTCAATCATGTAGTTTTTTGAGTCAAATTCATTGACCCATGTTTTATGAATAGTATAATTCACAAGAATCCATCTCTCATGATAATGAATGGTCCACTTATCATTCAGGATAGTTATTTTGTAATTTTTCTTTTTAAAACATATGTCAATTATACTTTAGTTTTATGACATTAATTATAACTACGGAAAAAACTTGTATGTCATCATAACACTTTCCCACATTAATTTTAATGTTAAAAATATAATGTAAATTAATTAAAATATTTATTATAATAAAGTATGTTAAAACTTCATAAGAAATTATAAATTATAGTATTTTTATTTATATTGAAAAATAAAAATGTTAATAAAAATTTATAATAACTTAAGTATGTTTATAATTTTCTTTTTAAAAGTCTCTATATACTAAAAAATCAACATATATTTTATATGAAAATAAAAAGTGTAAATAAATACATATTCATAAATATTTATTAAAATACACCAACTGTTTTTTTTCAATTTACTTTTACAAATTAAAAAATTTGTTAAAAATTCATTAAATACTGATTTTTATTTACAACTCCTAATCAATTTTATTTAAATATTTTTTTTTTTACATCAATAATAATTTTACACCTCATCTACATTATTTCCTTCACATCAATAATAATCTTACACGTCATCTAGTTAAAAGTACTCTATATAATATTAACCAACTTGTATTTTTCCCTGCAAGTGGGACGAACATAATCAAAAGAATAAAATACTTAGTATAAAGCATGAAATGCATGAACCAGAATTTTACAGTGTAGCACTGTTTTCCTTTATAAAAGAAGGGCCCAGATGATCTGTTATGGAATAAACGTGGGCTGCGAAATCCAGGCATATGATTTGTGTTGGAAGTTTTGTTTTTGTAAAGCGTAACTTTCGTGTTTGGAAATGGTCAGTGTCTGAGACGGGGATATTGAGCATTGACAGGCGTCAATCATGAAGTCTCTGTCAAATCACGTAGTGCGGTTGCAGGTGGCAGATATTTTATGAAGCATGCCAACTGTGTGCAACTATGACAGCCTTTTATCAACGGTCTGTATTGCTTTTGTCGTTTACACGAGTGCGTAGTTGGTAAGGATTGTGATCCAGGAACAGTATATTCCTTCCTAGTACGTGGCACTGAAAAATAGTAACTCGTGCCTACCCTTGGAGCTTTCCCGAGTATGTGTGGTACGGAATGAAGCGTGAGCTGTTGTTTTGGCACAATTAATAAATAGGGTCAAAGGGGCATTTTAAAAACTGGTACATTATAGGGATTGGATAGACAATAGTCACAATACTTGCTTCAAAAGTAAAATGATTGGAGTTATCTTTGTATAATGGAATGCCTCATGATTTATCTTATAAGAGAAGATAAAAAAAAATTATGATTGTTTTGTTTGCATGTTTTCATTAAGGTAAGTTGAATTTTGGAGAGGGCCTAAATTTTGTTAGAAAATAATAGTAAATAATGAATACACAAAACAATAATATTTAAGTTGTTCAAAACAAAAAGTAATTAAAGAGATAGAATCTAAACAATGCCTGATTTAATCTAATGCACTCTTGCGTCCTCACACTCTTAAGACTTGGTGTGTGGTTGAGAGACCAACTTAGGAAGACCTTTCTTTTCCTTTTGAACAACTATCCACTAAGAGGTGACTTCCAAATTTGTAGACCTAGGAGAGGAGAGAGGGGATGCCCATCTAGAGGGCCCATCTAAGGGCACTACAAAATTTGAGGAACAATGTGGAGTTGTTAATTGACAAATTATCTTCTTAGGAACAATCAACTAATGGTCTAAATCTAAAGGCATGATAAGAACAAAACAATCAGGTTATTTAAATGTTATAAATATATAATTTTAATAATGAATATATTTAATGTATTTATTTTGATATATTAGTTAATTTTAGTTATAGATTATTATTATTTAGATATGCTATATTTATTATTTTATTATTATGTTGATTCTCTTGTGAAGATTTATGTTTTAATGGATTAGGTCGTTTATATAATATTCATGGGTGGTTTTAAATTTTTATTCACTTTCCCAAGTTAATTCTAGGAATACAAGTAGTACCTATTAGTTTGCATGCTAAAGGTCCCAAGTTATGTGCCCAAGAATTTTATTTGAGGATAATATCTTATATCATTTTAATAGTCATCAATTTTTAGCATCTTGCATCCACATTTAGACACAAATATATATTTTTGCCTAAAGTGAATATCAATTACATCAATTTTTGCATTCAATGTTTGTTGTGTTTTCAATCTTGACACATCAACTATATGGTCTAATTGTTATCAAAGAATTCAATGGTCTTCCCTTCATTTATAGCAAGGTCCAAAAACTATTTTTCAACACCACTAATTTCTTACAATTAGCTACAAGTGTAGAATAATAGGTTCTATAGATCCCTAAGGTGAATTTCAATAATAGAAAAAATTGTTTGAGAGCGAAGTGTTGAATAACATAACTACCATGTGACCTAGTCTTAGGCTTTAAAACTATTAAAATTCATTTGTTGTAGGTCCTTTATCACTAATCTAGTGCTAGGTCCTAGTTTCTAGTTTCCTATCATAGTGTCTCATCTAGATAAAGGGATCAAAGTCAATACCTTACCATGAATTATATGATCTATTTTCATCACAATCATTTCAATTATGTTTTGTCTCAATTTTCTTAAATATATATTATAGTTATCCTTCTCAATTCCCTCAAATAATCTTTAGTTTTCTCTTGTGATGACCTTAAGCTAAATATTTTTAAAATAATTAGTGTGCTAATACCACTATGACCCTTAACTAAATAGTCATATGAAATAGCTAAATTTGAAATATTCTAATGGGTCTCAACCTAAATGAATATGAATATACTTAAATATACAATACCCACAATAGATAAAATATATTTGCTCATATAAATAGACATACATTTGTTTTTAGAAAGTATCCAACATTGAGCACATATGCAACCTCCATATAAAGCTACCCTAAGGAATGTAAAGGGTTTCTCTCCTCTAAAGTAGAAGAAACCAAAGCGATTTTATCCATTGATCTCTAGAATCCAATGCTTTTCATCATGGAAAACTTTAGTGGAAAATCTTCGCCAATTGGTGAATGATTGAAATTGGGACCACATAAATGGTGAATAGTACAAGCTAAAAAGGTGACTGAATCACCAAGTTTTTACAAAATAATAATTTTTTCTTGCTTAATTTTCCTATGCATTATTTTTTAAAATAATAAATCGAATTGATTTTCCATGTAAACAATGTGTCATTGGAACTGATTCACCAGTAGTTTATATTGTAGTTAAAAATATTAATTATATTTTCCAGTAATATTATATAACTACCATTAATTTTGGGGCAATATCACCACTAATAAAAAATTACCATTTAATTTTAGGGATATTTTAGCCTTGAATAGGGATTTTATTTATTTCCATCGATTAGCTTTCAAATCGGATGGTTGCAGGTTGATTTTGTGACCTATATGCATGTTCCTTTTAAAAGGCTTGTTGAGGCCCATAATTTTTTTTGGGCCACATGATTAGATTTGATCATGTGGCCCAAAACAAATTTTAGGCCTTAACAAGCCTTTTAAAAGGAACGTGCAGATAGGTCATGGAATCAACCTATAACTATTCGATTAAAAAGCTAATAATTGGTAACAATTTCACTTTTCATTTAGTCTTTTTTTAAATTGAGATTTTAAAAAAATAATTAATCTATGTGTGCTCCAATGCATTTTGATAGTGAATTTATGCTTGGTGTTGAGGAGCTCTACCCCTCGACCCCACCTGTATCATGACAAGAGCACATGGGGGCTACTGTCCCAAGACCCCACGAGGGGGCATTCCCCCTTAACCCCCACAAGGGGGATTTTCCCCCTTGACCCCGATGGTGGCTGTCACCCCTGGGCCCCTACTTCAATATTACAAAAAACAAAAAAATATGGGCGAACTACACCGACCAACTATGCAAAATTTTAAAGGAGAGATTCGCCATTGTAATTAATCTTTTTAGTGATTATTCACTAGGATTTTCCACTATGATTATTATTTTTACCAATTATTCATTAAGATTTGCCAGGATTTTACAATTTTTTTAATAATGTGTATAGATTCGTCAAGAAAATTAATAATGTTTTCAAAAAAATGGAAAGATTCACCAAGAAAATTATAGCACTTAGCCAAAGATTCACCAATATTTTACTCCTTCACCATTTCTTAAAGTTATCCCTACTTGTCTCAACCACATGAGGTGAGACAAACCTCTAGATGTCCTCTAAGTGAGGTTAAGTGTAGTGTAAATAAGAATCTACTAAGTAGGCTAATAGCTAACTAGTTTGACAATGTCTCTTTTCACACTAACAGACCTTAGTGACTAGATGACATAGTATGATAATCAAGTCAACAAATATCTATGTAGACACATATAGGTAAGTGTAATCATGAAGCACCATATAAAACCAAATTCCCCACAACATGAGTGAGTGATCTATAAATTGGGTTCATCATCATATAGAGTAATAATTTCCATACTTCTAAAAACTCCTTTACTTCCCTTCCATTTATAATAAATTTTAACATAAAAATAGATAATTAAGCAACCAAATGCAAAAGATAGATATCACATCTAAAACATAAATAATAACATAATAAGCTATTATTGAAGGAACCCTTCAATGGAAAAATATATAATGATTGAGCAAATACTCCTAATTATATATATGTCAACAATTCCTAGTTATTAAAATTTTGTTGGATAAAACAGAAGAATTGTAATGATAGCTACCAATTATTAGACTTAAAAACTACCTTAACACAATTTCAAATTTGCAAGAACTTAAGCTTTGAGTCAAAATGAATAGTTATCACCAAAACATAAATGAAAATGAAAAAGAGCCAATAAACTTCCCATCAAAATAATGATATCTCATAAAAGTTTCTTTCTATCCTTAAAAGAAGTCCAAAAAGATTATAGTTTCCTAATGAAAAGTGACGAACTCCCAAACCTTCCTCCAACCTAGAAGAAATATAGTCTACCCTTGTAATAATACTAACATGGAATAAATCCAATAATAGGAGGAGAGTATTCTCTTGATCTAATTGACTAATAGAATTTGATACTACCTCAACTCTTTTTAATCATTGATAAGAAAAACTCTATGCCTCTAATTTATATGTTAACTTCTACCTACTATTCCTCTCATTTCTACCTCATATCTGTCTCTCAATATCTCTACTACATAGTTGATTTGACATATGGCATAGCCCTCTATTTTAAAAATGATTAGTCACATTGGATGGTAATTGTCACCTATGTAGCCACCAAGGTTCTATCACCAATTATGAATGGCTTCACATCCTATGTTATTATTAAAACAACCAAAAATTGAACAACTATCAATCTATATAATGGCCTAATAATGTGATACAAGGATTAGACTTTGAAATAGAACAAATAAACTACCACAAGAAAGTCAAAAAAAATATTCCACAATAAAAAAATATTCCACAAGGTTTGTATCTCTCTGCCTTTTTACTTATTCTCTTCTTTGAAGAATTGCCTTGATGAAGTTGAAAGAAACCCTAGGAGGACTACTATTATTCACCCTATTTTTGTCAAGCTCATATTTGAGCATTATCAAAATTTACCTGCTTTGCCTAAAATTGTTGATATTGGTGAATTGGATGATGAGGATACAAAAAGTAGTAGGGAAAATGACCCCCAGCCCCCCTGCTAGTGCCCCTATTGGTCCTAATACCAATGCTCCCCTGTCCCTATCTCGTCGGAGTGCCCTTAAGGATTCTAGTCTGCCGTCATGTCCTAAGTTGCAGCCTCTGCATGAAGGCCCTAGTTTGGGTTTTGCCTTGCCGCCCTGTCTTAATCCCCAGTTGTCTCCTAGCTACCCTACTCCGGGTTTGGTCTCTGATTTTAAAGGTACCTCTATTACGAAACTTGTCTCGTATTCTGGGAATTCCATGGAAATTCTTTCTAATAAACCTATTGTCAGTAAGGAGTCGGCCCCTAGTGCCCCTGCATCTAGAAGATTTGGGAATGCCCCTATTGACTCCCCTAATTAGGATGAAATTAATTCGGCCCTGAATAAGCTCAAGCTTGAGGACATTGTGAGTGTGGCAGAAAAAAGTACGGATGGCCTTTTCACCGTTCTCAAGAGGACCCAGAAGGAAGTCTATGATTTGAAAGGCCGTAATATAGATCTAAGCAATAAGGTCATGGATTTGGAGCAGAAGATTAGCTGTAGTTGTAAAGAGAATGAAGGATAGGAAACCCCCTTAGCAAGAAAAAAGACAGCATTCGCAGGAGGAAAGATTGACTAGTATCGAGTGCAATATGTCCAAGATAGGCCAAAATATTAGGGCCACTATGGCGAACAATCACAAAATTGCCAGGCATAACACCATTATCATCAATGCTATGGTGGAAAAGCTCAAAAAAAATTAAAAGGGTTCGCTAGTCGTGGATTTGGATGCAGACAGAGGATGCAACAGATCTGCTAGTGAAGGGATTTCGATTCGTACCCAGGCTAACACTAAGAGGAATACCCCGACTTCGTCACATACGACTCAAATCCTCAAGTAGGGGTTACAGGATATGAAGGATGTTGAAAAGGAGGCTGAGAAGTTGTTGAACATCTTGGAGTAGTGCGGTGGTGTTTGTTTCTGGCTTTTTGGGCGGTCCTTTTTTTGGACCTTGTTGTCTCTTGGTGCTGTCGTTTCCTTTTTGGGACAGCCGTCTGTTTCTTTGGACTTATTTTTTTTTCTTTTGTTGTTTATACTCTGCGGTTTCAGGTCCCTGTAAAACCTGTTTTTTCCTTTTCAAAAAATATTACCCTAACTAATGATGCTCACCAAGAATAAGACATAATACAACCAAGAGGAGATAATCCTCTACCTTCACAAAAGACACAATGCCTTCGCTTGTAACATATAATTGCATAACAACTAAGAGGTTTCTCATCAACTAAATCCCCTTGCATAGAAACTAAGTCTTATTGTACAACAACTAGGATACTTTCTCAACCGATTAATGTAATTTACATAAAAAAATAGAAAATAATAAATTTTATCCAACTGTTTGGATCTTATATCCACCTTTGAGGGGATTTTGTTCCCCAAAGCTCACCAACACTAAAAACAAGATAAATAAATCCTAACACACTAATAATTCTCAATAAGATTTGACAATGAAGCCCATTCAGTCTCCCTTAACAATGAATAGAATCATCATGAGTTGCTCCTTAAGTGATCCACGTACCAACAAATGTTTGAAAGACATTTATATTGACCCTTAGAAAAATGCTCTAAGCCTCATATCCCTTATCTATGAACAGGTTAAACTTGTTACCTAAAGAATAACCCAAGAACCATCATTTCTCTTCGTTTTTATTGCCCCTCTCAATACACAACAATTTACATTCACATTCTTACTTTCCCCCTCCACAAATACCATAACAAATCAATATACAACCACAATACCCTTCACAACTAGAAAGTGTATTCAGGCAACTAACATAATCAAGTACAATCATTATATAAGTTCGTATTTTAGAATCTTGAAAGATAATTATAAGAAAGACACTGTTAACATGCACTAACATGCTGTTATTATGCGCAATGGAAAGGGAGTGTACTAATTCTTTGCAGCCATCAACTTCAAAGACAAACAAGGGCCAATTAATATTACATTCATTTTTAACAATTTACATTATCTTACCTTTCTAAATAGTTGGTTTACTTTCTGTCATTTGACAAAGCACTTTTCCTCTGCCCTGGCATCGATACAGTGGATTTGTAAAGAAACATTAGACGCAAACTTTCATTCTCGCATATAATTCTCGAAATGATAAAACATGACTATAATTTACATTGTTCTTATGGTCCAATATTACAGGAGTTTCTACACAGTACATGAATGATGAGCTTGATAATTGATAAAACCATTATCTTCAAAAATCTCGTGCCGCAAGCAGAGAGACCAGTGGTGAAAGTGAATTTTATTCTTGGTGAGATGACATCCCATGGTTGCATTGCTCAACTTTCCCACCTTTTCTATTCCCTCTGAAAACATGATTCCCATCCCCATGAAAGTGGGCCTCTAAATGATGGAGGAAATCAGCTTTAAACACAGTGGCTGTCCGTCAATATGGAAACACAACTACTGTTTTGGGCACTGGGGAATTCGCATTATTGTAGTTTCACGGGTCCATTGTCGGGTGAATTTTTCCCTCTTATTATCCAAGAATCCAAATATTGTGGCCTTGCAGATGCCATGGACGGTTCTCTGAATTATTGGTGGTGAGAGTATTCGTATTTGGAAGTGGAATGACGTTGTTATATACAGGGTGAGTGTAGACGTCTTGAGGTGGCTAGCGTCATACACGCCCTTGATATTATATACAGGGTGAGTGTAGACGTCTTGAGGTGGCCAGCGTTATACACGCCCTTGATATTATATTTCATGGCAGCCAAACAGCTAGCGAGAGGAAGTACCAGGAAATGTTGTTGATCACCCTCTTTATGTATCTGTGGATCTTGTTTCACGTGTCGAGATGGTTTAGCTGCCCATGGAACTACAGAGGAGGAAGCTCTTCGTGTCCCTTGAAAGCCATAAATTTCCTAGCTAGAACTTTGCTTTAGACTAGTGGTTCCACAGTGGGTCCATCGGAGATGGCATGATGGGTAGGATGGTTGAGGGGATGAGAAGATAGTTCAAGGTGACCAGTCTCACGCTGCCTAATTCTCACTTTCACATTTGACTGAAAGTTTGAGAAGGGTCTTGGTTCACTATTAATTAGAATGGAATACGTTTCATCGTAATATACATCTAAGTTCTCTACTTCCATTGCCTCTGATGGAACCTGCAAAAATTTTATGTTCCATCCCAAAATCTTGTTACATTTTGAATATTGGGTTGGTACCTGAAGGCTTAGGGTTCTGCTTGTCATCATTGTTGAATGGTTTTTTTTGTGTTAGCTTGTTATCCTTCCTTAAGAAACCCTTAGCTCTAAATGCTTGCAAGGTTCTAATTTGTCGTTGACCTCTTGTTGCCCATTCCCTGTCATATTAAAACATCTTATGTCATTGACAATCGTGGAGTAATTGATCCCTCATGACTATGTCTAAGTTTCATATTATATAAAAGGTTGAATTAAGGGTCTTTTTTGGCCTTTACATCTTTTGCATTTAATGACTTAGGAAATTTTGAGCCCCTTTTCTCATGTCATCCTAGAGGGTTCCCTTCATTAGAACAACTTATGGGAACATGCTTAAAAGTTTTCACTTAAGTCTCATCGGCCACCTCTCTTTATCGCTCATCGCAGATTACTTTTGGAGTGTATGTTTTGAATCAATGATAAGTGAGGAGCGTTATTGTTTTAGCTTCGCTTATCGCGGATAGCTTTGAGAGTTCTTAATATGAAATAGTGATGGGCGATGCTCTTGCCTCTCCTTATAGTGATTGAAAATTCACATATCGCTAATGGCTTTTGAGCCTTGAATATTGTATTAGTAATCATCGAGGGCCTCCGATCTTTCAGTCTTCTCTTCATTGCTCATCGTGGATGATTATGTAATGGTAAGTTTTCAAATAGCGATGAGTGGTATGTGGTATCTCATGTATTTCGCACATCACAGATTGGTTTTGAACGTCAATTTTTGTACAAAGCGATATGTGATGCAAATCGCTAATTGTTTGCAAAATGTATGAGGAGAATTAGCAATGAGCGATGGCCCTAATACTTTTCTATTCTCTTTTATCACTCATCATGGATTTATTCCTAAGCTTAAGTGTCAAAATAGTGATGAGCAATGGGGTTATCTGTCCAAGTTCATTTCACTAATTTGAATATATCTTATGTGTGATGTCTTTTGTATCATTGATTCTCATGTAGGTGCACATGTCTTAATCTGACCTCTTCGCCTTATCTTTTGTCGCTGATATGATCCAGAGTTCAAAGTATGAATCAGTGATGCGCAATGGGAAGGTGAACGTGATCAAGGATGGGCCATAGATCCAACGACTAATATTTCATCACTTGGATGCTTGCATCGCTAATATAACTAGTAAAGGATGAAATGTGTTAGTGATAAATGACAATTATTGAAGGAAAAGGAAACGTGGTAGTATCTCGAGGACATCATATAAAGCAAAGAAGAAAGTAGTGAGGTGAATTGAGAACCATTGATATGGTTTTAAAATAGAGTGATCAATGGCCAGGGTTTGAATGTTAACGACTAAATTTCAGTTCGCTCGCATGAACTTACTATCAAACATTAATGGTAGCATGCCTATCTCTCAACCATAAAGAAGGTAGATACCAGGTTGGTCACACATCTAGAGTTGCTTTAAAGTAGAGAGGAATACCAAAAGCTGAAGAAATTGTGTGGAAGGCTCTAGAGGGATATTTTAGCAACAAATGTGTCGATCATTCACCTAGGTACAAGAAAATTGTATATCTCCTCCTAGTTGAAATACTAAATTGCACTATTCTAAAAAAGATGATAGGGAGTTAGGGAGATAGTGTGCTTGTCTTTTTGTAATATCCTCAATTTAGTGATAAATACTAGGTCAATTTGGAAAATATTTCTGTTCTAAGTGGTGCCTTGAGTTTTTGTACTTGGGAGGGTCTTTTTGATTGCAAGAAATCGTAAACCCTAGTTCTCCTACACTGCAAAGATGAGTGAACCAGAGCCTAGCGAATCCAATATTAGACCTGAGAGGAAACCAAAACAAAAAAGGGTTAAAAGGCTTAAAAATTAGTATGTTCCATCTAAGGTTAAGCCGAAACCACCTGTAGTATCTAGCCCTACACCAAGTACTCCTGCAACATCTACTAGGTCCAAAAGTGTGAAGAAAGAAAAGGAAAGGTTTATGCAAGAGGCCATTGGAGATATAAAGGAAGGAGGGTCATGAATTGGCAAGAGACTTATGGGTCAAGTTGTCGTGATCACCGGGTTAATTGTTAGTGCTGGTGAAATTAGTGACTTGGCCTAGCTTTAGAGTGGGTGGCAACTATTCTGATATTTTTTTAACCGGAAATATTCTAGTAAGCCTACATGTTACTTATAGGGGCTAAACCTTGGAAAGCTGGTGGTGCCAAATGAGTTTGTAGATGTGGACTTGATGATGGAACTGGCCAGGCACTATCATCCCATTGACAGAAAAATCAGGAGTGAAAATGATGGTGTGATCCTTGAAGTGACAAAGGACAAGATTGTGGAGATATTTGGGTTAAATCCCAATTACATAGTGAAATTTAAGTGTGCATAGCTATATGCTGAATATGAGAATATATTTGCATACAAAAATAGACTACTTGTTTGGCGTAGAAAGAGCAAGGAGAGATTTCTCCCTAAGGATGTTGAGCCTTTTGAATGTGAGGAGTTTGTGGATTATTTCAAGAACACTTACTACTGCCTAAATCAAGTGTTGGCTCAAAATTTTGAGGTTAGCATAGCCCCTGACTTATTCTTAATGGTGGTGGATATACAAGGTCATAATCAGAACACTGGTTTTGATTATGCCAACTATGTTGCTGAACAAATGCATTAGGATTTCCTCAATTTAAATAAGGAGGTTCTCCCTTTTCATTTGCCTTATTATTATCTACTAATGAATATGCTCTTATTTGAGGGTGATTATGGATGGAAAAGGAAGTTGAATTGAGATTAAGAGATGATGAAAATAATGTTTTGCTAGTACAAATATGGACACACATTTAGGATCAGGATTGTCCCAATTCCAATTATCTCATGTTTGCTAATATTATAAGGTTTGGTATCCTAGAAGTGTTTGGTGTAGGACCTATTAACATGCTTTCTCCAGCAATTAGAAGTATCATGTGCCCAAAAGATATACCAATATAAAATGCAACACATAATTGGGCATATTGGTTTCTCCATTCAGAATATACTCTGATCAGAGCCTATGGGGCTAAGGTGGCACCACATTGTTTACTCCTATATGTCTCCAAAAAATTGGCCTTTATGGAATTCATGTTGCAGATTAATGTTATGGAATATGAAATGTTCACGAAGCCCAAGAAGGGTACTGTGGTGAATGCCCAATCCAATTTTTCTTACTTCAAAGTTACTACCCATGAAGGGTATGAAAAGTTTGGGATCATGGTAAATAATCTTAGATTTCCTATTGATGAGGTTAGGATTTGTGATCCGTAAAAGGTTTTGTATGGAAAGACAAGGGATAAAAACTTCTTAGTGATACATCATCTATTCTTGTACAAAGATGATGTATTGAGAAACTTGACAAGTGATGAGGCTATCATATCTAGAAAGAAAGAGTGGACATCCATAATGGACATTGAAGAGAGTATCATGAAAAGGAATGCCTTTTATGTAAGTCCATATGATGTAATTGCAATCCCTTTTGACCTGGAGCTTTCATAAAGCTAAGGGATTATCAAAATAGTGATTTTAAGGTGAAGGTGAAGGAGGTTGTTGATAAAGCACAATCTCTCCTAGAACAAAAACCACAATCTATGAATATCCCAGAGTAGCCTATGGATGTTCAAGATGGTAGGGAGGAACATATGGTAGAACATGTGCCAGGAGATGAGGAGGTGGACGAGAAATTCCCTCCCCCTAATATTGAAGAAACCTTTAGTTCAGAAGTTCCTCCTGATAGAATTGTCAAGTGGCAATATGATAAGGAAAGTGATGATGATGGACCAAGATCAAGGAATGTGATGAATTCCTTCCAGATGATAAGTTTGTGCAATCCAAGGAATTTTAGGAAATTATGGTTCAATAGAGGAGTAAAGAGATAAAGAAAAGGCTCAAGAACTAGCTCGGGCTAGTGTTGAACCTTCTCGATAGGAAGAAGCTAAGAAAGAAGAGGAAGAAAAGATCAAAGCTAAAATTACAACTATCACTCCCGCTGAGGCTAGGAAAATTGTCACAAATAGTGGAATCATGTTGTGACCAGGATGCACTATCACCTTAACTATAGCATATGATGCAATAAGAAGAGACCCTCAGGCTTCAATATCTGAGGAGTAGTTTGAGGATAAGGTGTTTGGATCCAGATATAGTCCAAAGTTCCACACTCTTTCAATTTGGTCTATGGAACGCAATACTAGAAAGAATGAGGTTTCTAGATTTATTTAATAGGTTATAGGTTCCTTAGTGGTCAAAAGATACATCGATATAACTCTTGTCCAAGAAGCTAAGTTAACTACACATGTTGCGATGCTTAGTGTGGACCCTGCACATAATTCTCATAAAAAGTGTGATTTTCTTGTGAAAGAATACAATAAGGCCTTGGATGAGATAACTAAGATGAGGGCTACTGTTTAGGCTAGTCAAGTAGTAAGGACACTATCCATGTCATCCTCTTCTTCCTTAGACTTGTCTACACAGAATAGAGAAACCTTGGCCTTGAAAATTAAAGATTTGAATGATCAGCTGTGTACTGAAAAGGAAAATGTCAAGAAGGCTACACTTGAAACTATTAAGGTGGCAAATGAGATCTTTCAAGATGTATTGAAGAATAGGGTGACCAAGCTGGTCAACAAGGCTGATGATGTTTGGGTTACCTATAAGAATATTCATGAAGCAAACACAAAGTATCTACAAGTATAAGAAGCCTTCAAGAATGAATGGAGTAACTGGAGTACTATGGTGGGTGCTTTAAGAGAAATGATACCTAGAATGAAGGAGGATCCCAGGGCACCTACTAGCATCCCTGAAATCTTGCAAACTATTGATTCGATTAATGAGATAACCACCTTTCATGGAAAGCTAGGTGCGCAACTTCAAAATAAGCTGAAGTTATTTAAAAAGATGGAGGAACATGGTATGCCTCAGGTATTGAAACCTAAAGGTGAGTTGCAGCCATTTGACACCTGGAAGAAGGATCTGGGAGGAATGCTTGCAACAATGATGATGGCATTGATTGTCACCGACTACATCCTGTTGAATTCAAATATTGATATAATGGTGGAGATTGAAACAAAGATGGACATTTTTGTTAAAGAGGCCAAGGCCTTAATTGATGCTCAATATTCTTAGCTCAGTACTAAGGTGAAAAGTTTATTAAATGTGAAGTGACCAACTAAAGAAGAGTATAGCTCCTAGTTAGAAAAGTACACTGAATGAGTCTGTGTGAGGATAGATAATGAACAAGGTGAATAAGGGATAGGAGAAAAACAATACATATCCTGAATATAGTACATATTAGGCTTTTGATGAAACATTGCAAAATATTGTTCTCTCCTCAACTTAGAATGGGTTGCATAAAGTGCTGATGTGGCTAAGTCAATTATGTCTTTTTATATGATTTCCATGTTTTGTATTTTTCTGATTGTATTTCTCATGGGGGACACTTTTTGAGTGCATGGGGAATATTTTGAAGCTTTTATAACAAACTAATTATTCCTTTTTGAAGTGGGACCTTATCTCTACAATGAGTGAGGGTTAATTTTGCCTCATGTTTATTTTCACTGCCCGAAGGATCGAGTATAAATGAAAAAGGAATATTTGTTACAGTGGTCTAATGAGGTTTCGACATGTGTGCTTTCTAGCTTGAGGCTTGTTTTTCTCTTTCATCTCTATAAGAAAGAATTCAAGGCCAAAAGCAGTGGTCCATTGAAAATTGAATTGAAATAGTGAATTGTAATAGGAATACATAGCACATTTTATATTTTGTCTTAAGTTTAGAGTTTATTTTCATGTGTGTAATTTTGATAACAATAGAGAAAATACAATATAGAGTGATACCAATTTCATGGCTATTGTCTCTCCATGTGCTCGTTTTATGAGTTATGAATGAAATAAATCAAGGATTCTTTTGTTTGTCTCTGTTGTTTCTCAATGGATGTTTAATTTCTTTCCTACTTATTAGTTTAATGAATTAATAGAAATTCTCAGGTGAGATTATAAACTCATAGGAATTGAGTGCTAGGATATTTGTAAGCAATAATGATCATGAATATAATATGGGAATTCTTTAAAGCAGTGTTTCTTGAGATTGTAGGTTGCTATATTGATAAAATTTTATCTGGTTGCATAGGTTGATATTGACTCCATGCTTGGAATAAGATAGTAGTTCGTGCAAAGTATTCATAGCTCAATTTCTTGGTTAATTCATCAACTAATCACTTTCAATATTACAAAATTTCAAATGGATACCACTGTAGTTGTTTTGTGTTGAGTTTTGTCCTCTCATGCTCCAAGTATAATACATTAATAAATGAGCTACCAAATTATTTGATGTATTATGTTGTTGAGCATTTTTATGAAAACTATCTATTGTTGAAGATGTATTTAATTAAATTCATGTGAATTCTTGAGTATACATTGTGGGATCACCCTCCCGGGTTTCATAGAGCCCAAAGTGTAGGAGTAGAAGTCTTGTTGCTTTTACTCGTTTGTTGGCCAAACCCTTTCGAGTACCAAATATTGGAAATGGAAAAGTCCATAGGTTTCTAGAGATCAGTTTGGTTCTTAAAAAGATAACCAATAGATTGGCGACTCTGCTAGGGACTAGCTAAGTTCAAAGTCTTTAGTTCAGATCTAGTATAGTCAGAGTCAATTGTTTTGTTATGATATTCTTTATTGTTTGAAGAATAACTAGATTAAATTTTGTTACATTAGTCACATCATACCTAGGCTTATGTGTTAGGTATTGGTTCATTCAGTCACCTTGTGTCAGGTTATGTTTAAAATATTTTCTAAAGTTACAAGTACAAAGTCAAAGTGCATTCACTTTCTATTTCCCAACATTCTAGGTGGTGACTCTGAATTCTCTAATACTAGTGTAAAGAAAAGTTCTCAAAAGGAAGGAAAGACGAAATATTCTTACATATTTGACATCATGAAGAAGACCAAAAGTTATGCAAAGAAGCATCATGAGTATAAGATAGAATTTGAACCTGCAAAAGAGAAGCAACCCACCTAGGTCAAGAAAATCTCTGAATCAAGTAAGTTTGTTGATTCCCCTGCTGATGCATCTCCTACTTTTAATATTGACATAAGTAGTGCCAATATCCATGAAAAGGAACATGAAATTGAAGGGTCTAACATAGACCAAGGAAGTTTTCATGTTGAGCAATTTTTTGATAATGAGCTTAATATTTCAAGAGAGGAGGATAGATGGGAGTTTTGGGAAAAGAATAAGAAGTTTTCAAAGCCTTCAACCCCTAGAGTTGGATTTATTTTTAATGGAAAAAATATTAAGCCAAGAGGTGAATCTCCTGATGTACAAGTGCACCTTTCTCTTGAGGAAGATCCTATTGACCAACCTTACTATACTCCTACCCCTAGTGTGCTTGTAGATGTTCTAGAAAATGAAGAAGACATAGATAAAGATATGCAAGCTATAGAAGAGGAAGAACTAATGCTTAAAGAAGAGGAGGAGAATAGATTGAGGATGTTGAAGGAGAGGGAAGGTAGGATTAAAGAGCTAAGCAACTTGAGAGAGATGCTCAAAAAACAAAATTTGGAGAAGATGAGAGAAAATGTTGCTAGGCATAAGACTTTTGAGGAAAATGTTCTTAAATTTGCTGCTAAAATGACCATTGATATTCTTGAAGTAACAGTCATGATGGGAACCTATGCTATTGATACCTATACCACATTTGTCTCAACCACCAGAGCCTTAAATCCTCTTGTTACTACTAAGAAGATATCATTTGTGGATCATGGGAAGAGGCCCATTGATAAACCAAAGACAACTATCTTCAATACTAGTACCACTACCCATACCTCATCTATTGAAACCCTAACACACAATGCCAAAAAGGGTCATAATCCATCGATTGCACATCTAGATCTTGAATTCTTTAGATTATAGTTGTAGAATGAAGAATTGCAAGAAGATTTGAAGAAAGTTGAGACAATAGCTTCTAATGCAGAGATGGCTAGGAAGATTTCTTTTCTTAAAATTTCCACACCCACTCCAAATTCTTCTAGATCTAGACATACTAGTAGTGAGAAACACAAAAAGAAGCTAGAAGGATATACTCCTAGTGGAGGTGGTGGTGGGGATCAAGGTGGTGGAGGTGGAGGAAAAAATAAGAATAATAACTCTTATTTTGAAGATGATGAAGGGAGCAAGAAAGGAGGTGGTGATAGTGAAAGTGGAAAGGGTAAGGATAGTAGCCAGTTTGATAAAAAAGGAGATGATGAGCAAAGAGATGTTCATAGGGATCAACATATTAGGAGGCCACTCCAAGTAGATAGATACTAGCAATTGTGTTTCACTAGAATACTTGTCTACCCTAAGCCATTCCCTGAAGACTTTAGACATGCTCTATTCAAATTATTTGGTAATAATTCCTTGAGTGGTGAAGACCATCTTAAAGAATTTACTGATGTTATGGATGATTTTGAGGTAGAGGAAAAAGATGTCATGATGAAGTTGTTTATGCAATCTCTCATTGAAGATGCTAGAGAGTGGTATAGGAGTTTTCCTTTTGAAAGTATTGGCTCTTGGGAAGAATTCAAGAGGTTATTTCAAAGTAATATGACGACAAGACTGATTCAAGTTTCTTACCGAATCAATTTAATAATATTGCTAAGGGTTCTAACAAATCTGTTGCTGAGTTCAATACAAGATTCCAAAAGGCTAGGAAGAGGTTTCCTCCTCATTTACAATTGAATGACCATGTGTGCTTGGTAAATTATTGTAATGCTTTTGATACAAAAATGAGTTACCGCCTGCTAGATAAGAATCCTCAGACATTGAGGGAAGCATTAAAGATGGAAAAGTATATTGAGAATATTAACATAGCAACTGGTAAAGTTGGTAGAAGAGATGATGCAACATTTTTCAGAAATTCAAAAAAGGAAGATAAAAGTCTAGGTGCTAAAGGGGGAGCTCTTGAGGACAAGATTGATAGTTTTATAAAAACTATAAATGACAAAATTGTAAAAAAAGAAAAGGGTCAACCAAAAAATTATCAAAGGAATGAAAGGCTTCCTTAGTTGCAATATCACCCATATAATATCAATTGGTATAATGGGAAGCATGTTCCTAATAATCAAAAAAATACTCAAAATAAAGTCCCTTCAAATCCTTTGTAGAAGAATTCAAGAAATTGTGTTGAAGACACCCCTTGGTGACTGGTTTTCCAAATTCCACACTCTCCTCAACAATGTGCGGTTGCACATATGGTGGAAGTAGAGGAAGATATTCCTGAAGAATGTGATTAGAAAAATGAGGAGGATGTTGATGTACTTATGGTTATGAGTGATTCTAATGTTTCTAACAGTGAGTGCTCTTCTGATATGTACTCTTATGAAATGGATTTAGATAATCAAAGGTAGATTGCTAGTGCATATCATCAACAAGTCCTCTTTGATGAGGATCTTGATAGTGATACTGAGGTGTATAATTTGGAAGTGATTGAAGATGGTATGTCACTAAGAAGGCCCTTAAATGAGGATAATGTGAAATATACTACAATCTTGGGCACACAAGCTAGAAGTTCCTATCATCTTAGGAATAGAATAGTTGGTGGTGAACAATGTAGTCCTACTGCTCTTTTCATAAAAGAGCATAATTCCAAAGGAAAAGAGCACAAACCTGATGAAAAAATGGAAGCAATCAAAGTTAAAGAAGGAAGGGGAGATAAATTTTGGGCTAAGAGAATAGAAAATCCAAAAACTACTTAAGAATTCAAATCTCCTACTATGAAGATAAAGATACAAAAGCAAAATCCTGAAGTCACAAGGAAGGATGCTAAGCATAGAGCTGAGGTAACAAAAAATTAACAGAAGGAGAGCAACAATGAATAAGGTATCCTCACAATTGAATTACCAAAGTATAGTCTTGTTGATATGTTTCAATTACTTATCCAAGTAAAATTATTTGTGCCTTTTCTTAAAATTATGAGAATAGAGGAACATAAGTAGAAGGTAGTAGCCCTTATCAATGGTGCTACTATAGCTTGTAATGATTTTGCGGTTCCCACTCCACCCAAACTAAGTGAAAAAGATAAGAAATACAAGGAAGTTGAGGGAATTATCACTAAGATTCCCCATATCTTATTAGGAAATTTAGTAACTACTTGTCCTGAGAAGATAGACCCATTTTTTCTCACTTTGATTGTTGGGGAAAAATTTATAAAAATATTGTATTATTGACTCTGGAGCATCAAATAATATTGAATGCTAGCTAAAATCATGGAGGCACTAGATTTGAAAGTTGACAACACTCATGGTAAGTGCTATGCTATGGATTCAACATAAGTCCTTGTTATTGGTGTGATAAATGAACTTCCATTCAGATTAGCAACTCACCCAGACAAAGAGTTTAAGATGAGTGTGGTGTTAGTGGATATCCCACCTAATTATGGAATGTTGTTATCCTGGAAATGGATTGCATCTATGGAAGGCAATATGCAATGCGACATGTCTTACTCCACATTTCCCATTGATGGTAAAGATGTTCAAGTGATGAGAGAACCAATGGTCCCACATATGTTGGAACATGTTCTTGAGCATGATATAATTATTTTTGTAGAAACTGATATTAGTGATTTAAAAATGGAAGAAGTAATAAGAGAAATTGATGGATTCCTTGTGCCAATAGAAAATGAAGTTTTAAGATTGTTTGACAAGAATGGACTTTGGAAAATGTACTTTGATGGTGCAGTTCCAAAGTAGGGTCTAACGCAGGGATATTATTCTAGTATCACCTAGTGGTAATAATTATAAATTTTCTTTCACATTTTCTTTTGTCTGTACGAATAATGTGGTAGAATATGAAGCATTATTGTTGGGATTGAGATTGGTTAAGAAGCATGAAATAAAAAATTTAATGGTGATTGGTGATTCTGAGCTTGTGATATCCCAAGTAAGATCCAAATATGCTTGCAAGAACAACAAACTAAAGCAATACAAAAATGTTCTTTGGGATTCCATCGAACAGTTTGATGCTTTTGGAATTGACTGGATGGAACGAGGACATAATAGAGTAGCTCACTTGAAAAGATTGCATTGAGACCTAATGATATAACTTTTTTAGGTGTCTCTAAGGTTCAGGTGCAGAGAAGACCTTCCATTCCTAACAATGTGCACAATTGGCAGATTTTCAATGATGATGAGGATATCTCAAAATTTTAAATTGTGTTGATGAATATGAAGGTCAGGAGATTGACTTTGGTGGATTTGTTGAAAATATTTACAGAAAGGACATAGTATTTGGAAAGGAGGTTATCCAGTTGAGGACAAATAAAATTCCCAAAGGCCTTGTAGCACTTGAAAGGAACTTTGACAACCAAGATAAAAGCAAGATTAAGACAACTATTGCTCACCTAGAGTATAGATGAAGTAAATTTGGGGACTGGCAATGCCCCTAAGAAATTGTATGTAGGAAAGAAGATAAATCCAAAGGTAAAAGCAATGTTAATTGCTTTGCTTAGAAAATACAGACATGTCTTTACTTGGTCATACAATGACCTGAAAGCTTACAAAGAGGAATTGTTTTACAAGAGATTCCTCTAAAGGAGAATGTTAAATGTTTCAGGAAAAAGAAAAGACCCATCAATCCTACTATAGCTCCCAGGATGCAAGAGGAGTTGGTAAAGTTAAGAGATGTTGGAATTATAAAACCCATAAGACATTCTTCATGGGTAACCAATCTAGTGCCAGTGAGGAAGAAGAACGGTGATATAAGGTTGTGTATTGATTTTAGAAACCTGAATATATCCTCATTAAAGGACAATTACCCATTATCAAACATGGAAGCCATGTTAAAAAAGGTGACATGATTTGAGCTACTATCAATGATGGATGGTTTTTCAGGAAAGACTACATTCACTACTCCATGGGGCACCTATGTCTATGTAAGGATGTTGTTTGGTTTAACAAATGTGGGTGCCACTTTTCAAATGGCTATGGACATAGATTTTTCAGATTTTATTGATTTATTTATGGTTGTATATCAAGATGATCTAACAACCTATTCCAAGGAGGAAGATCATTGTATACACTTAGAAAAGGTATTTGTTAGGTCTCCGGAGTATGGATATCTCTGAATCCAAAACAAATGTGCTTTGGGGTCATTGAGGGTAAATTATTGGGGCACATTGTGTCTAAGGATGGAGTAAGGATTGACCCTGAAAGGGTAGCAACCATAGATAAATTCCCTCAACCAAAAAATGTCAAGGTCATTCAAACATTTTTTGTACAAATAAATTTCTTTAGGAGGTTTGTGACCAACTTTGTAGAATTAACAAGACCTATCTCCAAGATTTTGAAGAAGGGAGAGAAGGTGCTTCGGAGTGAGGAGTCAAGTTAGGCTTTTAAGAAAATCAAACAAGCTATTATGGAAGCTCCAGTTTTGAAGTCTACTAACTTCTCTAAGCCAATGCACATTTTCTCTTTTGCTTCTTTTCATACCATTGTTGTTGTTCTGTTATAGAAAAATGAGGAGGGCTTTGAACAACCCATTGCATTCTTTAGAAAATATTTGGGTCAAACCACAATAGTGGTTTACAAATTTTAGGAGGAAGGAAATTTCATTTTTTTTCCTTTCCCCAAACTCAATGGGTTCGGTCGAACTCAATGGTTCGAATGAATCACATTATATGTTCGACTGAACCCCCAAACCCTAAAGAAAAATAATAATATTTTAAGGGGTTTAGTCGAACATGGGTTCAACCGAACCCCCTCAAATAAAACATAAAAAAAAAAAACATTGTCATTTTCCCTTTTTACTAGTTGCTTTCCGTGTGCTTGTGTGTGCATCAAACAAAGAACATGATCTGCAAATGACAAAAAAAACTTGACTTCATCTCTCTGGCAAACACAAACTCAACTTCATCTCACCAAAGTTCATCAACCCAACTTGCATGTCGAGCAAAGGGTTTGTCAAATTTGAATTTCATAGAGTTCAAAATGCATTTGTTTGTTAAATTTTGAAACCCTAAATGCAAAATTTTTCAAATTTGTTGAATTGAAATTGCATTTGTTTGAAAGTTCCTAAAGCCTTTTCAACATACACTATTTTTATGATACATTTCTACTCTGCCAAAAAATTAACATGCCATGTCTATGCTTCCACATTTTGCATACATTTCTACCAAGGCACCTCCAATTTATTTGAGGCATTATATCAAATAGTTCATGCTAATTTTTGATGGAGTATGATAGAAATAGTGTTTCCATTGTATGCACCCTATATCAAATAGTTCATTAACAAATTTATTTGAGGCATTATATCAAAAACACTATTTCTATCATACTCCGTCAAAAACACTATTGGAAATTTATTTGAAGCATTATATCAAATAGTTCATTAACAAATTTATTTGAGAAATTATATCAAACAGTTCATGATATAAATTTTAGGGTGCATACAATGGAAACTTGGATAAAATTCTTCATATTTTGCCTTTGAGTCTTATGACATTACTCCAAAAATGGTTGGTGAACTAAATGTATGAATCAAAGAATAAATTTAGAGGAAAGAAACTAGATTGTTTGAATGAAATGTATAATAAAATAGTTCTATTAGGATTAGAAGGAATGAAGGTATTATTAAATTTTCTAGTATTAGGAAAATATAAAAAATATGTCCACTTTACTATATATATATATATTTAAAACTATTCTTCATATATCCATGTTAAAACTATTAAAAATTAAATTACATAAATCAATTTTAAATTTGTACAAAGAAATAGAAAAATGACTTTGACCTGAGAGCTTAATATTTAAAAATATAGCTATCCTCTTGTAAAAATCCAATTTGATTTGAGATATTTATGGACAAAAAATATGGATGAGCATGAGGTAAGTAAGAAAGAATAACCTTAATTTATATCTTCCCTCATCAAATAATTTCACGTTTAAAGAGTTTCTTAAGGCATATCCAACTATGAAAAACTATTATATACTTGTTATAACTATATTAAAGTATATCATGAATAAATTTTAAGGATAAAGAGTAAATCACTAAAAACACATACATAAATCATTGAAGTAAATTGATTAATATAAGGAGATTCAAGTGGTTGGATAATTTTTTCCAAGGATTGGAAGAGGTTAAGAAGGAACCATCAAATAAATATAATATTTTAAATACTTTAAAAGAAAAATACATTTCTCCCTGCTCTAAATTGAAATGGTATTCCTTCTAAGATGATAATAATTAAAAAAGAAGAAAATAATCATTATGAAGATCAAGTACCATTGATGTTTTAAGAGATCAAATAAAATATTCAACAACAAAAGAAAAAAGAGAAAATAGTTAATGCTAAAGAAACAACTACAACCAAGCTACTCTGTTATAAATTCTTCTCTTATGTAGTCTTCATTTCCCTACAAATTGTGGCCTCCTTGTACAAATTAGCTATTGATCATCATAGTGAAACAAATTTAACATTTTGAAATGGTTAAACATTATTATTATTTTTATTTGTATAAGTATAATTATTATGGGTTCATTTCTCCTCTCATACTCTTCCTAATAAGGTTCTATTTTACAAGCTTCATATAAATGTTAGGGTTCTAACTTCTAAAAATTAAATAGTGTCAACTTAATCTCATTAGACAATGCTCCCCTAGTATTAATGGGGTCAACTTTTTATCTATCAAACTCGGCTATGTTTACATTGAATAAGAATTTGATACCTTTATCCTAATACTTGAACTAAGATATCTTGGCTGTAATTTTAGTCATTTTATCTAAAAATTATTGGTGACATAGCCATTCGTGTTTAGTTTTAATAATTTATTATTGCAATTAATTATTACAAGGAGATTCTTGAAGCTTGTATTCCATCCCCACCATTTTTATTCTAAATATTTGACATTTTATTTCAACTAAAAGTCTAAATTTTATCCTTAATGCTATACATATTTTTCTAGGATAACACATATTCATTATATTTCACTAAATGTGTTCAGGCATAGAAGAAAAACCTTCAATATTTCTTTAAAATAACTTTGATACCATCAAGATAATCCCATCTTTCATTGTATTAATATCAAGGTTAACTAACCCTTCCTCTTTACATGCTTTTCAATTAGAGTATCCTCTAGTAAAAATAGAAACATTAATAGTGTGGTTATCAAAGAGTGTCTAGGGATGCACACATCACTATTATTAATAAATTATAAGATTGTAAGAAATTTTTATGGAAGAAATAACTATCTAATAGAGAATATAATGTATTAGTACATATCTAACTATTACATATTTTAAATAAAGCCCCTTTAAAATCTATCTTATTTCCATTTAATGAGTCAACTAGGTTCAAAATTATTTTCATCTTATTCCCCCAAAATTCATCACCTTTACAACAAAACTTGATTTCATCTAATTTATCTTATCTATTCTCAAATCATATTAAAATCAGCACCTTAAACTCTAAGAAATATTTGGTAACTTATTTATTTTATCTTCATTTAGAAAGGGGTGTGAAGGGGATTTAGAACCTTTTAAAGTTTCTTTCAAAATAACTAGGAAGATTTTATTTATTGCCTTTCTTGTTGCTTTTAGGAT
>VDFB02132984.1:0-11703 GCA_007258455.2 Sequoia sempervirens | reverse complement strand
TTTAGAAAGTTGAGTTCATTTAGCTAGTGTCATTTATTAAAGATAGTTCAAATAACTCTTACATGTAGCTAGGCATGTACACTCTAACACTTTGATTATTTTATTATATTACCAATAGTATGAAATGTGATGCTAAACCAAATATTTTGGATTGTAGAATGTCCACAAAATAGGATGAAAATAATCTTTTTATATTTATAATGGGCCAATCACACTTATTTGCATATCTAATGAGTCTACCACAATATCCAAATTTTAAAAAGGAAATTAGTGGGGTAAAAATTGTATATATTTTTTAATTTAAAAATAAAACACAAGTAGTGTTGTACTGTACACATATAAGTGTTATTGTCTCCACAAATACACTAGCACAAATAGATATAACAATTGAAGCCTATGTTAAGGAGTTATGGAGACAAATCAATTAGAAATATGGGAAGAACAAATGAAGCTACAAATAATACAACACAAAATAATACGTGCTTCTTCTTCCATTTTCACTCAATACGGATTACATATATATAGGATTTCTATTTCCTACATTTTAGGAAACTCCCTATAACTACTAGCTAAAGATATGAGTTGTTTTAACAACTCATAATACACACAAACAAATCACAACCAAATAACAAATAACCTACGGGAATGGTATGATATTCCCAACACCCATAAAAAACCTATCAACTTATTATTTTATGCATCCTAATATTCCTAACACCTATGTGAACACTAAATCCCAACACCCCCCTTTAGTGTGAACATGTGGTGAAAGTACATCACAATACTTGATGGCCACACACAATAGCTCACCAAAAAATATAAGATAAGAGTAGGGACATACACATCTACTCATGTCAAGCAATAGTGGAACTAGCCTCACTACGCTTAGTATACTTTCATCCAAGGATAGATACAAACACTTCTACCCATGGAACCGAGGATAGGGACTAACACATCTACCCAAGGTATTACATCAAGTTTGGATAGGTACAAACACATATATCCAAAATCAAGGTTATGAACAAGGACAAACACATCTACTCACAACAATTATGATTGGGGACACATGCATCCAATCATGATCACAAACTTCTGTGACTAGCGACAAACACTTCTAATCACTTACATCATCTTGTGAATGGGGAAAAACACATCCATTCACATACAACCAAAAAATGTGATTGGGGACATACACATCCAACCATAAATACAAAGTTTGAGAACACAAAGCCCTCATTGTTGTGTATGCAGCCAACATTATAGATCATTGCCATACTGATCACAAATTATATGAGACGGTTGTCGCTGCCACCTAGAAACCGATCTTGGATTTAGTTGTTTTGGCACAAATAATTTTGTCACTAATGCAACTTTTCAACCTCGTCGCTAGTGACTGACACGAGGTCGCTAAGTATCCTCTAGCCTCCGTTGCCTCCTACCTCCAATTTGATGTTCTACTTAGATTTTTTTTCTTTTGAGGCTCATTTCATCAATTATGAGGAAAAAATATATCCCCCCCGTGATATGAACTTCTTACAAGTGTGGGGTTCCACCGATCATGCACTCTGATTACAATTGAAATAATTTTTATAATTTATTACTTTTTGACACTTTTGATATGACAATAGACTTTATTCAATACAAAAAAGTCCTTCCTAACTTTAAATTTCTTTGACAATATATAATAATTTATTTGAATTTTGAACTATGAAAAAATATCTTTATGAGACCTAATAAAAATTACTAACCCTACATTAACCACCTACCACTATAAAACATGGCATCTAATTATGACCAAATATCTTAACTCTACTATGGCATCTAATCCTCATCAAGATAGAGATATAAGAGTGCTTGCAACAAATGCTTTGTAGGTTGGTGGAAGACCAGAAGAAATTTCCAAATAGTTTGTGTAAGTAATGTTACAATTGCACTCAATGAACTGGGTCAATCACAAATATGAAGCGGCTTCTAAACTCTAGATCAAAAAATGCCATATCTTTGCAAACCATGCTAGAAGAGACCGATTGATCAATGCACTGTGCAAGTGGGCACAAATATCCAAAGACAACTCTTTTCCACATCAAAATCAACCAAACATAACTGTCCTAGGAGACTCTGAGATCAAAGAGAATATAATGCCAAGAGCCTGAAAGTTCACAGAGACTCTAATCTGACAGATACTGAGAGTGGCCGATAAAAAAATGCCCTAGGCAGAAATAAACTAACTCAAAAGTGAATAATGCCACCAATATTGCTGCAAAATAAATATTTTCCACATCAACCCAAGCAACAAATGACTGGATAATCAAAGTATAATTGACACTTTAGGAAAGAGAATTGAATTGACAGAGATGTCAATGTTAGTATTGATGACCTGGGATCCTCGAGATTTCTTTATATCAAAGTCATTTGTTGCTTTCAACTCATTAAGTCTCGAGCCCTCGACCTCGACCTCAATATACAAAAATGAAACTCAGATGCCAGATCTTTCTCTTAAACATCAACATAATACAATGTAGGGTTGCAATGACTATTGCTTTATTCATCACATAGTGCTACACACTTTGGCGCTAAATACAATAGAATAGAATTTAAAAGATTGAAAATCATTATAGAAACCTGATTTGGGCAGATCTCATGCCTTCCTCCAAATTCTCATTATTTTTGGAGATTTCTTGTGAATGACGTTTTGTAGGTGCCTAGGATATCAATTTTTTATTAAACCTTACACCCTGCAAGCTTTAGGAAATAATGATCTTCAAGCACCATTCAATTCCGGCGAAGATCTTCCAAATTTACCATTGCCTAACTAGAAACATTCTTGACATTACAATCTCAATGCGCAGGCACACAGGAATCAACAATGCTCTGATACCAAATTAGAAATATGGGAAGAAAAAAATGAAGCTGAAAATAATACAACAAAAAATAATACGTGCTTCTTCTTCCATTTTCATTCAATAAATATTACATATATATAGGATTCCTATTTCCTACATTTTAGGAAACTCCCTATAACTACTAGCTAAAGATATGAGTTGTTTTAACAACTCATAATACAAAAAAACAAATCACAACCAAATAACAAATAACCTATGCGGATGGTATGATATTCCCAACACCCATACAAACCTATCAACTTATTATTTTATGCATCCTAATATTCTTAACACCTATGTGAACACTAAATCCCAACAAAATCTCCCCCACTATATGCTGAAGTATTTGGAAAGAAAGGAATAATAAAATATTCCAAAATGTTGAAAAAATGCTAAGAAGGTGTTTGGGTCTTGCTCCAAGCTATTAGTGTAAAATATTTCTCTTTGCAACTAAAAACCTTCGAGCTTCCCTCCTTTTGTTTTGGATTCCAATGTTAGGGTACAATAGGAGGTTTACACTTTAAGAGCTTGATAGATTTGATAACTAAATATTTAGCTTGGAATAATACTAATTTATTCTCATGCACTTAAGCTAAACTTATGAGTTTTTTTTTCTATTAACTAGAGTGAGCTTTTATTAGATCATTCTGTCCCATCACATAGGATGTTGATAATTGTCATAATCTAATCCCTTATAATTTAGGGTTGGAGTTTTTTTTTTGTTAACTAAAGTGAGCTTTTATAAGATCATTTTGTCTCATCACATAGGATGTTGACACTTGTTAATGATCTAATCCCTTTATAATTCAGGGTTGCTCCTATAAAGCACTCACCCTCATTGCATTATCTCAAGATCTCCTTAAAGATTCTTGAGGTTTTTATATAAGTATTTTCCTATTGAGGAATAGAAAATCATTATTTGCAACTCTTTACGTGGAATGTGTTTTCATTCATTCTTTGATCCTACGTCTCGTTTATTCACAATTCTAACATGGTATTAAAGTATGGATTCAACGGACCCCTTCTCAATTTTAGAGATTTTTTCAACTAGGGTTGTAAGAGAAAATATGAAATATTCATTATTTTTTTATGCTTTTTCTCTTAAAAATAGTTGTCCCAAGTTCATATGGGTGAGTTTTCCCAGGTTCATATAGGTGACCAGTGCCTAGCCCTTGGGGCAAAAAAAAAATTCTTTGTTTTTACAATTTTATCAAGATTGGGAAAATCACAATTAACTTTTCACTCAATTATTGAAATTGGGAAAACAAGATATCATTGGAAAGCTAGTTCCAAGCACTATCCAATCATGCTATTTTTTTTCTTAAATCATTTTGTTGGGTATATTTTTGCTTAAGCCTATCAAGGTGAATTAGTAATTTTCATTCTTGAGCTCCACAATTTTTTGATCCATTTTAGACATATTATTGGGAATTAGATTGTATTTTTACTTGATCGATGATATTTAGACTGTTAATTTTATGTCATTTGTATCTTGGAGTTCTATATGTTTGCCTTTTCATCCTAGTTTGAAGGCGGTGTCATTAGGGAACCAATACAAATTATTATCTTTTTATCCCTAATCATCACTTTTAGATTCTAAGTTCTTCATTTCAACACTATAGAAGTCATCATTCGATAGTTATCTACAACTTCTTCATGCTTGTGTGATGTTCTTCATGTTCCTATTCTTTTTGGGACATTAGTTTGGAGGCGGTTCAATCCTTCATTTTCCTTTCTCTTTTGGAGAGGACTTTTTCCCATGAGGTTTTCTCTTTTTTTCTCTAGTTGTGAGAGATTAGATTATTTTTACATGGGTACCTCATTAGGCTTGTTTTTTAGGACCCATCATGCATTCTTTTCTTTTTATGCATTGGCTTTTTTAGGGTTTTTAGATACTCCCTAAGTTCATCTTAAGGGGGGTATTAGAGTAAGCATACATTAGCTAATAATTATTTAATCTTTAATTGATTATTAGTCTAAGTCATTCCATGCACTTAAGCTAAACTTAGGAGTGCTTTTTTCTATTAACTAGAGTGATATTTTATTAGATCATTATGTCTCATCACATAGGATGTTGACACTTGTCATAATTTAGTCCCTTTATAATTTAGGATTTATCCTATAAAACACTCAACCTCATCGTATTATCTCAAGATATCCTTGAATATTCTTGAGGTTTATTTTGTAAGTATCTTTTTGTTGACGAATAGAAAATCATCATTTGAAACTCTCTTTGCATGGAAGGTGTTTTTTATTCATTATTTGATCCTATGTATCATGTTTATTCACTATAGACACTCCAATTCTAACAACATAACCCTAATTAATTAAAAATCTAAATTTTGATTAATTATCTTGAATTTGTCTCAATTAATTAAATATTGTATTATTTAATTAATTGACCCATTTTAGCCTATAATTAATTAAATATTTTATTATTTAATTAATTATCCCATTTTCTTATATCATATTATTTGATTAATTATATCACCCCATCCTAAGGCTCTCCCCAATTAATTAAATACTATGTTATTTAATTAATTCGACATTTTCCCACATTCTTCTAAATCTTGCTTAAGTTAATTAATCCATGATTAATTAACTTTACTTATTTGCTAAAAATCATTAGTCCATTCTCCAACTTTTATCTCTCGCCCAGTTAATGAACCCACGGTTTATTAACTCAACTCATATCCATGATCCTTGATTAATTGATTTAATCCCTGTGCCTAGTCCTTATTAACAATTTCTTCCTAATTTGTAATTCCCTCCACCTCCCTCAAACTTTCCACCAAGTGACAAGTGTCCTAGCCTACTCCTCTCACCTCCTCTGACACATGTGTGAATATTACCTACCCCCATTAATCCCTTAGACAATCACAATATCTTAGACTTGTTCTTCCTAATGTGTGTTCAAACATGTGTGAGCACACCTCACCCTTACACCTCTTGCGAGATTGTGACACTTTTCACAAGGCTAATAATCCTCTCCACAACTCAATCTTAGCCCTTGATTAAGTTAATGCATCTAATCCCTCTATTTCACTCATCCAACTTCTATAAATTGAAGTATCATCCCCCATTTCCAACATCTACAATTTGCATCATCCCTATTATGTTGGAATTTTGACTTGAGAAATCCACATTCCAATTATTTAGAGAAAATCAACAAGTAATTTGGGTTCAACTTGTGAGCTCAATCCATGGAGAAGGGTATGGAGGTATAGATTTGTGATTTTGAATGCATTTTCATGGTGTTTTGATTGTTTCGAGCTTGCTATCATTTTCTCATCCTTCATTTTGGCACACTTGGTGGGACACGCATCCCTTTTTAATAGTTTGTTTGATTTTTTGAGTGTTTTTTAGTTTGTAGGTTTTGAAATCACATTGTTTCTATAGAACCACCCTTGTGCTTTAACTAGCTACACTTTCATTCCAATTATCGATGCCTGCACACTATCATTCGATGCTTGGGTTCTATTTTGTGACACTGTCTTATCAACTTGTGACACCTATGCTCACCAGAATTGGGCCTATGCTTGGGCATGGCAATATTATCATTTGGCTAAATTTCTTATGTTCAATAGAGTTTTTTTTCAAGCTATTTGTATAAGTTAGGTTTAGCATTTAGATTCTAATTTTTTTCACATCTTTTATTTACAATATTTCTTTGCTTCTTTTTACAACTACAACCACAACAACATAAAAAAAAAAATTATAAAATACACAAAATAACATAAAAAATAGGCTAACAAGATCACTAACGTAACCTCACATTTCATTTGGGTTTATAAAATTTACCTCTAAAAGGTCAAAGAACTCACATTGCATTTGAAAATTTAACTTTTCTTGTAATTTTTATTTTTTCTTGGGTCTTTTTTTTTATGCTTTCATAGATGACAAACACACCTCTGTGTCGACCTGCAACACTTCCGATCTACACTTTCACACTTGTGCACAGACCCATTGTGTCTATGCAAAGACCTATCACATCTTTGTTCTATAGAGTGACACTTCTATTTTAAATAGTGTATAAATATTTAGGGGCTAAGGTAGTTAATTTTTGTAAATTTAATCTTTGTGTGAAAGTGTAGTTTTTTCCTATTGTTGCACCTATGTTTTGTGCCTGTGCAACGACTCTCTACACCTATACAATGAATTTCTATGATTTCAAGCTAACTTGCTATGCCTCTATCTTTTAGAACAATGCCTCTATCAGGGATATTTTAGTTCTCTATTTTGTTGCACTTCTATTTCAATTCATAGTAAAGTTGCACTTCTGTTTTGTTTTAAAATTTTAATTTTTGAGCTAAATTTTTGGGCTAATAAGTGGTGTAGTTGTTTCAGTTGGTCCAAGATAAAACATAAAACTACTAATTTATGGTTTTGCAGGAAATTAGTAGAAGACCATTTATTTCCTACTAATTAAGCACTAAAGTTAGATTAGTTGGTTGTTGTGTTTGGAAGAGTACAATAGACATATGCTCTCCCCACACTTAAAGTGATCTTGGGGATCAAAAATCTTTGCATATCTTCATTTTGTGTTTTAGATTAGATCTTAGGGCATGCTAGTTTTGTGTGTATGCTCTTTTTTCGTGCTTAGTGAGATCTTGGGGATCAAAAACACCTAGCATTGTCCTTCCCTTTAGGGGGGCTACCTAGGGATATCGTCACCCTAGGGGATGACCTCAACCATGTGTTACTAGTGGGGTATATAAAGGGGGGAGAAAGAAATTTGTACCCCAATCTAATCACGTCATGTTTAGTGAAGCTTTGATACTTGGGTGATTCCAAGCTAAGAGTGTAGGGTTGGTCTAAGCTTTATTGCTAAAATTTCTTGACCCACATTTGTGAAGGGCTAGTGTTCACGATTGTACCTCATGCACCCTCTTGGTGTTTAGAGGATGCCCTAGAGAACTTGTGTATCCCATATTAAGACCTTTTGTTTGTAGCTTAGTGTGGTGAATGGTGCAGTATCATGCCCGAAGTTACTCACCATGTACTCCCTTAGGTTGAGAAGAAATATTTGTGTGAACTTTGATAGTTCCCAAGGAGAGAGGAAAGGATGAGCATGTTCTCGTATTGGTCCTATGCCACTAGACCTCTAGCTATTTACCTTCATGAAAATGATTTTTCTTCTTGCGTATCAAGGAGTATTAACCCAAGCAATCGGGTGGTGGGCCCACATTAAGTATATAATCCCACTTGAATAATTTAGACTTGTGAAAAGTGTTTGGTGTGTCTTCTTGTGAGAAACCAATATTGAGCCACTCAGCTCTAGGGCTGAGGGTAACCTTTTGACCCTTAAAAATTTGACTCTTTGGCTAATGTGTTTTCTTGTTGGGGTTCATATATCTTACCAAGAACTATCCTATAAACCTATGTCTACACCTCATAAACTTGTGCCTATACTCTAGGAATTGCACTTATGAACCTGTGCTTACACTCTAAAAAGCTTCCCCTGCACTTTGACACTCTACCACTATGAAATAGTGCCTCTGTCATGTAAAATTTTTCCTATATTAGACTATGAATTTGTGCCTTATACTATAAATTTGTGCTTGCATCTGACCTTGAAAATAGAGTCCTCTTACCACTAACCCATAGGATCCCCAAATTTGACTTCCAAATTTTACAACTTAAATCACCCCCACCCCCATCATCAACCCCATCACCCTTCATCTTTTGGAATTTTCCATTTATTTTTTCTATAATCATCTAGACTCACCAATAAAATTCCATTTTCATGTCATCTCATCTTTACCATTCCTTGTCATCCCATCCTTCACTCTATTTGGACTTGGTATTAACCCTTAAATTTTTTATCATTAGATTCCCATCATCTTGTCACCTCAATCATTTTAACCACCCCACTTTTCATCATTTGGTCATCATAATCACCCTAACATCTTTTCCATTATTTGTACTTTTCATCATTTCTTGTCAATCCATCCCCCATTCCATTTTTGGACTTGGCATCAAAACTTAATCTTTTCATCCTAAATCATCTTAATCATCCCATTTGCCATCATTTTTCCATCCTAATCACCTCATTGTCACCCTAATCATCCTAATCACCTTTTTGTCATCCTATTCACCCACTTGTCATCCTAGTCATCCCCCAAATCACCTCCTTTTTCATTTCCCAAATTATTTAATATCATCAAACCTTATTTAATCCTCAAATCCAAATATCCCAATCATTTTCCATAATCCATAATTCAATCCAAAAATCCAAAAATCCCCCTTACCATTCTCATCACCTAAACCTTATTCAATCATAAAAATCCAAATCCTTGTAAATCAAAGTTGTCATCAAGGTTTTAATCTAGATCCTTACACATCCATCTCTAACATAGGTGTTTCTTAAGAACTTTCCTGTCTTAAGTAGCATTCCTAGTTATCCTATCATTTTGTAATATTTAGCTTAAGAATTAGGCTCCCTTAAGTTATGTTTTTCAAAAATCCCCTTATCTAACCTTGCTTAAGAACTTGCCTATCCTAAGTAAGCAAAGATACAACCTAAAATCACCCCATCCCCAAGGATCTAGATCTTTAATCTTTGTTTCAAAGTTGATTTTGCATCTAGCTAAGGTCCTACCTTTTCATCACCATCAATCTTAATCCAATCCCTACCATCTTAACCACACACCAACTTCTAAACACATCCATTAAACCCATAATCCCAAGTCCATATTTTTAATCACTAACCTTAATCTTGCAATCCATCACCCAAATTTTGATTCAATTCTAAAGTCCAAGTCCTCTAATTTGATCCAACACCAACCCTCAATCAACATCTAACCTTAGTCCAGTCTAATCCAAGTCCAAATTCACCATCCAACCTTAATCTAATTTCCATCTAAAATCACCATCCTACCTTAATATAATCCAAGATCCCCTTTCATTAATCCACTCATCATTTACCCTAAGGTGCTTCTATTATCACAGAGATTGCACCCGAATGCTAAGTTTAAATGCTCGACAATCTCGTGAAACATGGAAACACCTTCGAGCCTGTGGGTATGCTCATAGCGAAGATGAATCTCTAGATTATGGGTTCGCTCCCCTTTTGATCTACTAGAAAATAATGGCTTGGATGGGAAAAGGTAAGAAAGATGACCAAATTAAAATGGAAAGCTTTAATCTAGGAGGTGATGCATCAATAATGAAACTAATATGCAAAAAATGACTCACAACTATCCCTTAATGAACCCTTTTTACACAACTCAATTTGTGCAATCAAATCACATAAGTAACTCATAAAAAGGCCTGCAATATCTGATTCTTTGAAGGAAAACAATGTTTTCACAACTCATAATGCAAAATAAGACAAATGCACAATTTACAACCTGTGATGGTTAACTGCTTTTGTGTATATGTAATGAAAGAACGAGACAAAAACTTAAAGTTTTTATCAAAACATAAAAGGGGGCTCAAAACTAATGTAAAATTAGCTAAAATAGCTCCAAACTCTACCTCATGATTAGTTTGACCAAAGAGGACTCAAAAACCACTTCAGTTTGACCATAAATCAAGGATAAACTCAAAATAACCCCCAAACGCATGAATCACTCTTGGTTACATTGATTGCTCAACACAAATCCACCTCCTCACATTCCTGGCACTTGCACATTAATCTTCAACTATCCTCTTTGACTTACACTTGAAATTAGTGCCTCTTATCTTGCAAAAAATAACATTTAATAAAGTGATTTATAAATAATCACTTTAACAATGTTTTACATTTCAAATTAGTTTTCTTTTTTCAATCTGCAAGAATAAAGGAGACCTTTGACTAAGGTTTGAAAACTATACAAAGAGGAATATAAGCCACTTTATACAACTAAATACATTACAAATGTATTAGTTAAAAGTGAGATAAGTTTTTTAAAAAAGGGAAAAATTCCCATGAGTGGTCGACCAAAAATTAGGGTTGAAACCCTAAAAGAAAAAACTCGGCCAAACATGCATTCATTCATTTTTTGCAATTTGGATTTTCTGGAAAATTTAATCCACTCTTTGAGGGCACCACCATGGAGGGTTTGATCGATCTCTGGAGATTTACTGGAGCTTCCTTCTGTAAAAATTATGCTAAAGTTGCATGTTATGCTCCATTTCTTGCATAAAATGCTAGATTTTCATCATTGTATGTGAATAGAGTGTTGTTTCGAGATTTGTTTGTACAAAAAAAAGGTGAAAATGTTTTGATTTTTCTTTTGTATAGTCCTCTTTGCTCAGCCTTTCATTTTCTATTTGTAGGTTGTGGCTCTTTTCTCTCTATTTTCTAGAAAAATAATCATGGTTTTTTCATTTTATGTAAATCTCAAGGGTTTTACTGTGGCCAAGGCATTCAATTTGTGCATTCTTCCTTTACTTGCACTGTTATGATAAGAGTTGTGAATAGCCACCTACGCTAAAAGCAATGAACCATTTTATTTTTTTCAACCCAACTACGTCTGGGTATCTTGATGGATCAAGGTGATCTCTTATTGACTTGCAAAACTCAATGTGGCAGTTTGTAATTTATGCTTGGATTCTATGGCAATGATTATGCCCAATAACCTTAACAATGTATTCAACAACTTTGTGACATATCCAACTAAGACAATCCATAAGGGTGCATGATTATAAGCTTTTCTTATGAACATCTCACTCCTCTATTTGTCTTTATGCAACCAATTTTCAACTCAATGATTCCCTCTGAGAATTCATTTTCTTGCACTATCATTTTTACTCTTCAAGGTATCCATGGTTGATATCTCTTTTCAGCTCTTTAACTTTAATGGCTCAAAACACCAACATTTTAAGTTCACTGTAC
>VDFB02132983.1:0-21315 GCA_007258455.2 Sequoia sempervirens | reverse complement strand
GTATATGGAGCTCCAAAAAATTAAAGAACATAAAATTTTGTTTTTTAAAACATTTTATATTGCTATTAAATGTTTTGTGGGCCCACAACAACATAATGTGTTTGTGTAAAGTCTAAAAACAAAAATTTAAATGAAACTTAATAAAGTTTCATAAGATTCAATGATATTATTTGGCTCTCATGGCAAGCGATGGCAGGGGCGACGACTTCACACAGTAAAGCATGGGAAAATATCAGCCTCAGCTCAGTCTAAACATTTTTTTGGCATTTTGCTCCTACGTTTGGGCATTTAACAGAGACGTTTTTGCATTTTAAAGAGGCATGAAACAAATTTCTTCAAGTTTTTGTTTCTAACGCCTAGAGTAAAGTTGTGGCTGGGCTCTACTTGACTGTGTTTTTTTCTTCACTCAAGCTGCATTTTGTTTGTGTTTGGGATGCCTTGAGGAGCTGGGAGCTGCACGCACTTAGTTTCATTTCCTACCACTCTCGTGATTTATTGATATTGATAGACCATGGTTTTATTGATGTTTGATATTGCTATGATAAATTTTATAATGCTTTAATGACATTTATTATGTTGTTATGCTACTACTCTCGCGATTTATTTTATATTGATATTGTTGTTAGCAATTATTAATTTATTGACATATATCTCTCTTTCCCTCTCTCTATCTATAATATATTAATAAATTTTGAAAAAATCATATATATATATGTATTTTGTATGTCGCCGTCCCCTACCGTCCCCTAAAAATGGGCCCCTAGGAAACGTCCCAGAAACGCATCCCCAGCCGTCCCCCCGTCCCCGTCCCCAAAAGGCTGTGGAACATAGTGATAAATAGAATTGATTTCATGCTTCTTCAGAGAACAATCCATGGTCAAGTATACTTACCTCTAGCCTAGCGGTTGTGCTACCTTCTCACGTGTTTTTTGTAGATGATCATTCTCCTGTCTGCCGCATCTAACCTTTCGTCTATATTCGATGATGATGGTAATTCTTGATTTCTTCTTTTTCTTTAGTGATTTCTCTCCTTAAAAACCCCCATTTCTTCCCTCATGATCCCATTACTTATATATTTTTATGCTCTGGCACTAAACAGGTGTGTCTCTTAGAATTGAGACGACTATCCCAAAAGGTATTTCTTTTAGTTAATTTCTAATTATGTTTCATTGAAATACTTTATTGCTGCTTGAGACTTAAATCAATGTTTCCTACGTTGTTTTGAAGTAATCATATGAAATCAGGTAACATTATTCGTTAATACTGCAAAACCTCATACGATGCTTATTAACAATCACTGTTATTAGTAGTTTTAAGGAATCGTGGTTATTCTCATCCAAAATTCCAACGTACTCCCTTTAACTTTGTGTGAATGAATTTAGCGGCATCCACTCAAAATCAATCCCAATATTCTCTGAGATTTCCAACTTCAAGTTCCTCCCTTAATTTCTTCTTATCTCAAATGCGACACTAATGGATTTAATCTGTCCATATCAATTCAAGACTATAATCTGTGATATCCTGTACAAGAAATATAATATCCGCACCAGACGATATGTGCCTCCCCTGACACGTATTGACAAAACTTCGGCTCCTAAAGATATGCAATAAGCAAACTACAAATACATTTTAAGATTGTGTTACGTGAGTGATAATTTCATTCTAGTATTTATGCTATGACAGCAATGGTAATATTTTATGTTGTGCTTTATGTTCACGTTTTCTATTTTGATGTATTTATTTCTTTATTGCTATTAAATGTTTATACCTAGCATCTATATAATAACGATTATAATATTGCCTTTGGCAATAATAATTATAATGTATGGTTATTTTAAGTGTCATGATTCCAGTAACATAACAATGTCCTTTATTTATTAATATTATATTTAAATCGTAATTACTTAAGTTTGGATCTTGACAATTATTTGTATGTCATTTATTTATTTGCCTTTCAATGTTTAGTCCCTTAGTGTTACAAAAAACCGGGGACATGACAAAATTGTTGCTCTAATACCACTTATAATGAAATTACTTCAATATAAATAGAAGAGTAATAGAATATGAAAGATATGGCGAAAAACAATATATTTGGCCCAAATTGTTGCTCTAATACCCACTTATAATGAAATTACTTCAATATAGATAGAAGAGTAATAGAATAATGAATAAATATCTAAGCCACTTTCATGGGGCAAACTCCAATACCTTACAAAAAGAATATAATTTTGTAACATGTCCATTTGGGAAAGCCTTGCTTATTCATATTTAGAGAGTTAACTAGGGAGGATCACACCCCTTCATAGTAATTAAGTCGGCCTAAAGAACAACTAATAAATGGGTTAAAAGATAAATGGTAAACCATTGGTTAGCCCACACATATCCTAATACACCTTAGAGGTTAAGGTGTTACATTCTTGAAACAACTTGCGAAGGTGCAAAATGCTTCGAGCGCCATGGTCAATAGCAAACTTGGGACTATGCTGAACCAAGCCGATTCACAAAGGGCTCAAAAGGTCAAATCATTGATATTGGATGACAATTAGTGGGCTTGTGTGGATTACATCTCGAGTTTCACCAAGCCCATCATAATTATGATTGGGTTTGTTGATACATATGGGCCATGTTTGGGAAAAATATATGATAGTGTGGAATCTGTGATAGAAAAATAAAGGTCATAATAGCAATAAAGGAGAACAACCCCACAAAAGCATTTTTCAAAAGGGTGCAAAGAATAATTGATGATCATTGGATCACAACTGCATTTCCTTATGTGGGCATTATCTCACAAGTATTATAGCATAGAGATACTTTCCTTGCCCATGAGTGGCATCTTAAACTCATTAGAGAATCAAAGTCTTTGAGCTTGTTGTGACCTTTTCACACATCACCCCAATCAAAATGGGGACCCCATAATTTTTGCTCTATTCCCGTTTTTTGGCTTTGGTTTTCCCTATGTCTCTCTCTTTTCTGCTTGTCTTTCCGGGGATGTCCCCGTCTTTGAGCTTAAATTGAAATTTTGGCTAGGTCTGTGAATTAGGTTTTTTTGCTCTTTGGGCTAATTTGAGGTCAATTTGAGTTGGCTAATTGAATTCTAACTATTACATTGTGCTTAGAACACTTTAAGTTACCTGCCTGCAAATTTTGAGTTGAATCTAACAACTTGCTATTTTTAGCAGCCCGAGCTTTGAAGCCAATTTTAGGGTTTGCATGTGTGTTTTTTCAATGCATGTCTGGAGAATCTTTCTGGGTTTTTCGAGACCTTCACGATTATATAACATGCAAGCCGAGATGATGACTTTCAACGATTCTGACTTCGGGAGCCAATTTTAGGATTTGCATGCAAGATTTTTCGATGCATGTCAAGATATTCTTTATGGGTTTTTCGAGAGCTTCACAATGATGGGACATGCAAGCAGAGTTGATCATTTTTCAGGAACTTACTATTTTTAGCCAGTGCTCGCATGCAGACCAATTTTATGGGTTTTTCTGGGTTTTTTGAGATCTCTCAGGCAGTGTGACATGCAAACTCATCTGGCAAGTGATTGGTCATTTTTCAGACACTTACTATTTTTAGCAGGTTCACTCCAACAACTCCCCAGCATTTCAGTATCACGAACAAAGCAACATGCAACAAAAACGGGGTCAGAGGGAGGTCATTTGAGCCACATGCAAGTTAGATTAGAGTTTCCAGCTTCGGGACTCAAAATGAGGGGTAAAATGCCAGAATCTTCAAAAACTAATGTATCCCATTGCGATTAGCATCTCTCAAGGAATCCACTGGTAAAATTTGAATGCAATCTAAACACTTACTATTTATAGTAAGTCACCTCCAAAAACAGGCTATAAATAGCAGGTCAACACGAAGCACCAATGTGAACAAGTCAATTAACCCATGAGGATCACGTCAGGCAAATTTCAAGTCAAACGGAGTTGCAGAAGTTCAAAAATCAAAATAGCGGATCAGCACAGATGGCAGGTGTGAACAAGTCCGAAGGGTCAGGGTCAGCAAAAATCAGGTCTTGAAAATGCTAAAAATCCATGGAAATCACAGGAGCTCCAAAACTTACTCAAATGCAAGCCACCCTAGCAACTGCGCCCAACATGACATGAGGCTTGGAAAAATATGCTAAGGCATGGAGAATTCCTGTATCACCCCCTAAATGTGCCCAACTTGAAGGAGGCTAAAGGAAAAATGTATAAGGCATGAGAAATTCCTCCTCCCCCCAAAAATGTGCCCTTGATGGAGATGGAGCTAAGATATATTCTAAGTTAATGGAAATTCCTCCACCACCTAGCAATGCACCAAGTTGAGAGGCTGGTGTGGTAAATTTGTCTAAGGCATTACAAATTCCCCTTCAACCCCCTAAATGTGCCCTGTCTTGAGGAGGTGGTGAGAAAACTTTCTTAAGGCGTTGAAAGTTCCTTGACCTCACCTAGTATGCGCCCAACTTGGGAGGAAAAAATTTCTAAGGCAAGGAAAATTCCTTGACCCCACCCATAATGCGCCCCAAGGAACAAGATGCATGAGAATTTTTCTAAGTGTTGGAGAACAACAAGAGAAGGGCCCAAATGGGCCCATGTTGGGGAGATGATGGTGAAAATTTTCTAAGGCATAAACATGGAAGTAGAGGGGTCTTAAATGCGCCCACCAAGAAAAAATGAGGTTAGAAATTTTCTAAGTCAAAAGCAAATGGAGGTTGACGCCCTTGAATGCGCCCAATCTGGAGAAGAAAGTTGAAATTTTCTAAGTGATGAGAATTCCTTGACCCCATCCCAAATGCGCCCAAGCTTGTAGAGAAGATAGAAATTTGTTTAAGTGATGAGGAACTGGCAATAGACACATGAAAATGCACCCAAGTTAGGAGTGTGAAGAGAATATCCAAGGCGTGGGAAATGAAGTTGCAGTATGACCCCCAAAATGCGCCCAGCCGGTGATGGTGAGTGGATAAATTTGCTAAGGCAAAGTAAGAGATGAAATGCGCCCAGACTAGAGAGTTGAATGAACCTTAGGGAAATATTTTTTAGAAATATAAAAATTAAATGTACCCCTTCGCATGTATACACATGAATATTACGTTTTCTGAAGGGAAATTTTTTCTGGGTCTTGGACATTTTCTACAAGGAGATGATTTTGAAACTTTCCACACCTTGCTCGAGATTTTAAAGCGGAGATTTTAATTAGGCGCATGTTTGATGAAATTTCCTAGATAAAATTAAAAAATTTCTAAGGCAACGAAAGAAATATTTTTGAAAATAAAATGCCTGGGCTTATAAATTGAAGCTGGATGCCTAATGATTTTTGATGGAATTTCTTATGAGAATAATTTTTCGAGCCAGAGTAAGGATTGAATAATAAAATCAACGCCTTAGACAATTTACATAAATTTAAAAGGGGGCATTTGAGTTAATACTTTCTAGATGACGACTTCAAAATGCAAATGAAATAAAGTCCGCCTAAGCCAGCAAGGGGAGAAATTTTCAAAATTCTAGAAGTCAAGTATACCAAGCTTCAAATGCCAAGTGTTGTGACTGCCAGAGGAGGGAAAAATGGAAATTTGAATGAACTGGCCAAAATTAGCCTCTTCTAGAAATTCGACTTGGCTATAAGAGCTGAGGAGATTTTCATTTTCTTCATCAGTTGTTGGGTGCAAACTTGAAACTCTGAAGAGGAAGAAATTTGAAGTTGCTGAAGTAAGCTAGTTTGGGCAAAATTCTTCTAAGTGTTGGAGGTTGTATTGCTGCAAGAGAAATCTCTAAGTGTTGAGAAGATATTGAAGTTGTTGAAAGGGAACTGAGGTTTGAAGTTAGAAATCTTAATGCTGCAGGCATTTCTTGCTCGAAGTGAACTCCATATTCTCATCCCAAGGTCGTTTATTTTCTAAGATTGATTTCTAATGACTATCTTCCATTTCTGCATGATGGCTAAAGCAAATAGAAGAGCGACTGGCAAGGATACCAATGTCGAATCCAGCGAAGCAAATGCATCTAGGCAGGCTGTAATCAAGAGGATGAGCAAGTCTTTCCTTCCAGAGTCAAAGTTTTCTTCGAAGCTGGGGAAGTTGAGTGATACAAACCTCGGCTCTTTCAATTTGGAGGCTTTCAAAAGACGAATGCTAAGGATAGGAGGCCATCATCCATCGATTACTTCACACAATGTTGTCAGAAGTGGACTTTATGCAGCTGTTGGTTTTCCACCAACAATTCAGTGTCCAGAGCTGATTATGGAATGTGTTAACTGCTACAACTCAAAGCGAGGAACTATCGTTTCACTGGACGGCAAGTTGTTTGCCAACCTCACCCCTGAGGCTATTGGAGAAGCCTTTGGAATTCCTACCTATGAGAAGATGGTTTACAAGAAAAGAGAACGAGTTGAACGAATGTATGCTTCTACATTCGAAAGGTGTGCTGATATGATAAACTCTCGTTGGATGAATAAGCCTAAGCCAACTCACACAAAGCTGTCAAAGCAGATAATTTTAGATGACTTGAAGCAGGAGTATTGTGACTTGATTCTGACGCTTAGCAGAGTTGGAGGGTGCCCCCAATCGTTCATCTTTGAGCCTTGGATGTTTTACTACATGTTGTGACCTATTTCACACATCGCCCCATTGCAAATGGGGACCCTCGCTGGTTTGCTCTTAGGGTTTAGCTTTGAGTAGCAATTTCATAATCTCTCACTCTGGGAAATTCCATGTCAAAGTCTGGAGTCATCACTCAAGCCAGGTTGAGAATTAGAACCTGAAAATGAACGTGAACGTCATAGAAGTGCCTAGAGGACCCGGTAGACAAGGATCGCCTGTGCTTTCGCTCAATTCTGACACTTCCTATTTTTTAGGGATTCTGTTTTATTGCTTTTTGCTTTTTTCATTTTTTGGCATTTCTGGACCAATCTGGAATTTACTATTTTTAGAAAGTTGCTTTTTGCTTTTTTCTATTTTTAGTAAGTTTCTATTTTTAGAAAGTGCTAGGTCTCACAGGCAGTGGAGTCGAAAGTTTCCACTTTTAGAATTAAAAAGCAGGCGAAAAATCAAGCAAAATCTTTAAAAAGTTGGAAAAATCATGAGAAAAGCAAGGAAAAGCGCATGCAAAGATGAGAAAAGCAAGAAAAGGCGCATGCAAAAGCTGGAAAATCAATTTAATCAACGAGGAAATCAAGTAAAAAGCAAGAAGATCATGGTAAAATTCGCCTAAGGCTGGATAGGTGCGCCCTTGAGGAAATCCAGTTGAATCTTTGAAAAATCCATTTGATAAATCCATTCATGAAAGAGAAATCCAGTTAAATCTTGGAAAAATCCAGTTAAAATTCATCTATTTGAGAAATCTTGCCAAAATCCGCCTAGTACAAGGAAATCCAAAATTCCAGTTAGGAAAATGATAAAAATTGGCTAAGGCAAGTAAAATTCAAATTTGGACTTCAAGGATTCCAAGATGAAGTTAAAATCCAGTTGAAAAGAGGAAAATTCTAGTTAAAAGTCGAATTTCCAAGGAGAGAATCGAAAATTTTTTCTAAGGCAAGGAGTTGCCTTGATAAAGGAAAATTCCAATTGAAAAGTGGATTAGTCCACTTAGAAGTCGAATTTTCTAAAAGGCAAAAGGCAATAAAATAACTTAAGTTTTTATTTTAAAATAAAAACTTAGCAAGCAAGCAAAAGGGACGCCTTGAAAAATCAAGAGGATAAGATTGATTTTTGTGTTTTAAAGCAAAGCACCCAATCAAAGAAGAGATCAACCCTGGCTAATAAGGAAACTTTTTATTATAAAAGAAGTGCTTGTGAGTTCTATTTTTTATTATTCACAAGTTAAGTTTTTTTTTATAGGCAAACTTCTTACAACCAAAGGCGTCCTCCTTCTTATTTTCTTCTTGAGCTGCAAGTTGCATTTAATTCCAGAGCACAAGGTTGGACATTCCTCTTCTATTTTCAGATTTCTCAATCAACTACAGAGTCATAACTGGCAAATTTACAGAAAGAAAAGGAATTTTTTGTCTTGATTTGCACAGAAACTTCACTTTTCAGCTTTAAAAGTCTAGTAAATTGTTTAAAAAAAATTCTTTGGATGTTCTTTTAAAAAGATTAAGGCTAGGAAAATTTTAATTTATTTAAATATTCTCCATCCAGCCTAGGCAGTCGAAATCCAGAGTTTTTTTAATTAATTTATTTAAATATTCTCCAGCCATAAAATCGCCCTTTTTACAAATTTGTGAAAATATTCTAACTTCAAGCTTCGTACAGGCACAATGTCTACTTCAAAGAACGTAGGAGGTGGAGTTAGAAAAATCCAAGTAAAGAAAGTTCCCAAGGAATTTTATCCGGAATCTCAACTGTCGTCAAAATGGAAGAAGGTAGCAGATACCAACTTTGAGCAATTCAATGCGATTCAACACAAGAAAAGGATGTTTGGCACTCAGCACGAAATGCCCACACCTATTGCAACTAACATCGTTAAGTCCGGACTTCACCAAGTAGCAGGATTTCCACCTGCAGTTCAGTGCAGTGAGCTAATGGTTGAGTGTGCCAGAAGATACAATCCACAGACGAGATCCATTAAAACACCTAATGGGATCACTTTGGCATACTTCACAGAAGATTCAATCAGAGAGGTATTTGGTATTCCCCATCGTCAAAAAATGTTGAACAGGACTCAAAAGGAATCACGGGCTATGTTTCATCAAGCCAAAGAATCTTGTATGGACATAGTTAATTCCAACTAGATCAAGGAACCCAAAAGGCATCGCTCTAAGTTGCCTAAGAGATTGCTTTGCACGGATTTTAAGGAAGAATACAGTGACATGATCCACATGCTAAACAGGATTATGGGTACTTCTCAAGGGGCTTTCTTCAAAGTATGGGTGTTTTCATACGTAGAAGAGGTCATATTAGAAATGGAAACAATAAACTGGGCAAAATTAATAAGTGATAACATTGATTTCCAGTTAAGAAACTTGGAGAAGACCAAGACTTTCTATATGAGTTCCTACATAGTTTATATCCTAGCACGGTTTACTAAGTATAGAGGACTAATTTGCAAAGGGGAAGTTGGACTTCGAAATAACCAGCTCAAAGCATATGATTGCTACCCGCAGCTCCAGTTGCATTATAAGGACAATTATAAGATAACCAATGACGCCTTCCTCATGTATATCACACGAGTGCTTCAAGGAGCAATTCAAAAGAGGCTATCTAAAGAGGCCATGGTGTTGCTTGATAAATTCGGATCTTGGTTCATCCAATTTCCGACCTTTACATACATAAGAATTCATGGATTCTCAGATGCTCCATATAGACTCCCTCGGTATCCAGCAGACAAGATTGTTATGCTTGAAGTTGCAAGGCAATTGGCGTGTGTAGATTCTATTCAAGGGAAAAAGAACAAACAAGGAGTGGATTTTCCTATTGCAATTGGGAAAATGCTAGAAGTCTGCCCCTCATTGCAATCAGCCAAGGCAGCAAAGTTAGAGTTGCAATTTTATAAGTTTGGCACTTATGAACCGAGGTCTAATTATGATCCATATTTAAGAGTTCACGGGAAGAAGTCCCTTCATGTTATGCAGATTGAAGACTATTGGGCTAACTTGGTGGACGAATATGGAGTCAGGAAGAAGGTATGGTCTAGAATTCCAATTGACCTTGTGAAAAGGTGTGACTTATTCCCCGTTCCTGACCAGGTAAAAGACAACGGAGACTACGTGCATCCTCAATTTGAACAGGAAAAAGATAAGCCTATCTTGTTGCCCAACTGAACACAACCTGAGTTGACTGATTTGGACATATTGATGAAGGACATTGTGGCGTACTCTAGGGAGTGGGCAGATAATCAGATCAGCAGATTGAGAAAAGAAGGAATTACCCTTACCTATGCCACATTGAACAATAAGGAAAGTCAAGGAGAGGCAGTTGGAGAAAGTCTTGATGAACTTCCATGTCCTAGCAAGAGGAAGGCAGTAACTGAAGATCTTCACACAAAGGAAAAGGAAGCAGCTAGCAAAGAATTGGAGAGTAAGAAGCAAAAGGTAAGTGAAATTCCATCATCTTCAAGTACTTTATCTATTAGAGTAGTTGAAGAGGTGTCCATCGCTGAGATCGAACCAAGCCATGAACAAGAGGTTGAATTTCAAGAGTTAGAACAGTTGGATTTTCTCCAAGAGCAAACCTTCACTAAGTGTTTGGAAGGAGATGATACGCTAATGATTGAAGGCATGGGAGATACTGAGGTCCTTGAAAACAATGAAGAGCTGGGAGATGAAGTAATTTCTGCCTTGAAAGGAACTGATAACGATATTCAATTGGAGGATGGGATGGAATTATCCACTATCCCAGCTTGGCTGACTGAAAGTTTGATGAAGAAGCCTAGACCACTAGATGAAGTTCAACCAGTTGAAAGCATGCAAGACTTCTTGGAGAGGATTGGCAAAGCTAAAACACCAAGGAAGCCTAAAAAGTATTCTCAGATTACCAGGAATGATGCAGGGTCCAGGATTTTACAAGTTGTAGTCCCAAAAGTTGACAAGCTTAGGGATCAGATCACTCCTATGGACTATGATGTTACAACGTTGGACATTGGGCCAACCATGATAGAGCAGGATTTCCATGCGTTAGCAGACACTTCCAAGGCCATCAAGGAGAAATTCGACAAAACAGAGGAGTTAGAAAATTTAAGGCTAATGGAGTTCATTCAGCAGCTAACAGCCCCTTTGCGCCAAGAAAGTGAAGCTTTTATTACGCCATCATCCCTTCCTCCGGAATCCGTTGACACTCTTGAAGCTATGAGGATCACAAGCCAAGCAACTAAGAGTTGGATCAACAATATCTCAAAACAGATGGAGCAATTCTTGGAGAAATGTGCTCAGACTTATGACAGATCTGCCTTGCTTATGACTGAAGTCGGCCAGATTGAAGACAATTGGGAAGACTTCCAGTACGTAAATGACAAAGTAATACCTCGTTTGAAGGTTTTAAAGGAAGTCTCCCTGCAAATATTAATCCAAGAAGGTGTTATTGAGGAAGGAGCCTCATATGATTTCAGCAGGTGGTATCATTCCTTGTTGGCTAAAAGGAAGATATATGATGGAATGAAGGAAGAGTGTGCTGTTATACGGAGTGCAATTGAAAAAATTCAGTTTAAAATCCTCACTTCTCTTGAAGGATTAACAGGGCAGGAGCATCATGATGCAAATGGCTTGGATTTAGAAGGATTGAAAAGAAATGTGATGAATATTTACTTCAAGGAAGTGCAGATTGTTACGGAAAATCAGCTTGATGATATGTCTTCCCTTTTGACCTTTATGGATAGCTTTCAAAAACAGGAAGATAGGTGGGAAAATACTTTCACTCAATGCCTTGAAACCTTGGACATAATGGGAGTGCAGCTGGATTCTATGCCAAGCATATCAATGGAGGAGCTAGATTTTGTGTTAGCGAAATTTCTTGCATTTGCAGCTACGGAGCAGTCTAAGGGGAATTGCATTTTGGATTCCCACTTGCTCGAGTGATTTGCAAGGTGTCATTATTTGCCACGCTCCAAGTGGCTCGTCTTACTTTTGCCATGTGTCCATGGAGTTGGTTATGCTTTTAGGGTTAGGGTTTCTTGAAATAATCTTGGCCATTGATCTCAAATCAATCTGGGCCGCTGCTTTGTAATTGGGGTGCCTATATAAACCCCACTCATTTCATTCATTCAAGGAGGCTTATGAAATTGTTGCTGCTAGTGCTATTCAAATAATGATTTGATTCAGAGTTGAGCATTTGTTATTTTGAGAGTTTGCATGGTTTCATAATTTCTTCAATAAAGTAAATTAGTTTTTTTTTTAGATGAGTGAAAGATTGGTAGTGTTGAAAATAGTGAAATTAGTTCATACCTTTTTCAATTGAATGATTTTCAATTTGATGTGCAAGGTTAGTCTGAACTTTGAAATTGCTTAACTTGAATTCTATTACCTATATGCATTGTTCGAATTAATTGATGGTATTGTGTAATAGGACATCATTCGTAAATCCCATTTGAAGATTGCATCATCTTTGTCTAGTTGTAGTCATTGTGCTTGGCAAAGCAAAGATTGGTTTAAATTTCACTATCCAACATTTGTCTCTTAAGTTCATAGGAATAATTTAGCATAAGTCTAGTTTCCAAACCCTCATCCTTTTTCCTTTTATTTTATCTCAAGATCGAAAATCCTAAAACACAAGAGCATTCAACATCAAATCAATTTTAATCCCTACTTTTGAGTAATTTACTATCCAAGGTCCCTTTGTGAAATCAGCATATCACATCATCCATTGAACTTGTCCATCCCCAAACTTAAGAAACATTGGAATTACCATATGACCTTTCTAGCAATCTTAGCATACGAGATAATTTTTCAAGAGAGGATAGAGCGTCTCTGGACTCTTTATTCTAAAGTGCTTGGTGAGTCATAAAACACGCATCAACACTACATCAACCTTGCGCTGGAGGGCAAAGAACATGTTGACTAGGCAGTAATGATCAGCAACAACTTGCATGAACAACTCAAAAGTTTGAGGAGAACAAAGACATTTTATATGAGCTCATATATCATCTATATGCTGGCTCGGATGACAAAGTACAAGGGGATATCATACAAAAAGCCGATTGGGTGTGGTTCCCAACAATTCAAGATTCATGAGGCTTGTCTGCAATTGCACTTGACAAGCACTTCTCATTACAAAAGAGTCCATGATGCCTTCACGATGCATATAACGAGGACGCTTCAACAAAGAACTCTTCACAAAATATCAAAGGAGGCTCAGGAGCTGATTGAGAGGCACAGATGTTGGTTTATCCAATTTATGAAATTCACTTACATTAGGCTGCAGGGGTTTTCATCTTACCCATACAAATTGCCCCGATATCCCACAAACAAGATTTTGATGCTAGAAATATCTAGGCAGCTCATTGCCTACGATAAGATTCAGAAAAAGAAGAAGAAAGGAGGACTTGACTTCCCTATCATCATGGGAAATTCAGATGAAGTTTGTCCTACACTGCAGGCAACCAAGGAAGCAGAAAACAAGCTTCAATTTTTCCACCTCTCTTATCATACTAGCAGGCAACATTATGATCCTCACAGGAATATCAGATGGATATTGGCTGAGGAATTCAGACATAAGGCACACATTGAAGATTTCTGGGCAAGTGCGTTGGATGATGTTGAAGGGAGGAGAAGGATGTTTTCGAGGATACCATTTAGCATGATCATGGAATGTGAAATTGTTCCGATGCCAGACCAAGTAGATGAAGACATGAATGTTATGCAGTCTGATTATGAAATAGTGAGGAATACACCACTCCCACTTCTAGATTGGTTGGAGCCAAAGATTACAGATTTGGATACGCTTTGCATACCAGTTTTGGCATTCACGAGAGGCTGGGTAGAGAGGCACGTGAACATAACTTAATGGGAGATCATAGGATGCCCACTGTTAATCAAAAGAAGCAGGTTGCTCGTGCTGTGGAGCCACGAAGAGAAGAACCAGTCCGGCCGGAGCCTTAGAGAGTTGAGGTGGCATCACATACACCATTGGGGACTCATTCACCAAGTATACAGGAGGTCTCGTTGTTTGATGATCAAAGGAATATGTTGAATAAAGAAAGGGAATTAGAGGAGGCAAATCAGCCACCCCGTAGGGAGTCCGTTGGCCAGAGTGTCAACGCACCTATAAGAGAAAACCAACAGGAAGAGGAGGAAGAAACGGCCACGGATACTCGCTTCCAGCATGAGATTGAGGCAGCTCTGGAGGACAACACTACTACAGGGCAGGAGGCCCAAGGTTCAGGAGATACTCAGCCTATAGAGATGGATGAGCCTCGTCAGGATGACGGTAGAGAAGAAGTTCGTGAAGAGGAAGCAAGGGATGAACAGCCATTCATTATTTCTGACTTGCAGCAGGTAGTGTCAAATTGGCTAAGGGATAGGATGAGAAGAGACCCTATTGAAGAAATCGATCCAACAATTGAGATGGAAGAATTTTTTAGTAGGATCAGTGCACCTCCAACAAATAAGAAGGCTAAAAAGTTCTCAAAGATTTCAACAGATGAAGATGGCTCTCGAACGCTTCACATGGTGGTACCTAGGGTTGAGTGCGATCGGGATGAGGTTGTTCCGGAGAACTATGAGATCACTACCATGGAGTTAGGCCACCCCATTGAAGCACAAATAATCAAGGAGTGTGATAACTCCTATCAGGTACTCAAGGATAGGTTGCTCCGAACCGAAGGCAAATATAAAAGATTGAAGGAGCACAAAACATTGATTGATTATGTACAACACTTGTCTCATCCTTGTGGGCAAGAGAATCCGGCTATTGAGCTTCCAGCCCAGTATCCCAGAGAATCAATTAGCAACTTGGAAGACTTGAGGAGGATGGCACAGGAGGCGGATAAATGGGTTACCAATGTTCGCACTGAGACAGAGAAGTTTTTGGAGGATCTTGCTCATTCTTATCAGCAAGCCTCTAGCATTGTGGCACGAATGGACGCAGTTGATCAGGCTTGGGGTGAAGCTCGTATCTATCAGACCAAGGTTGTTCTTCGTCTAGAGGCTTTAATGCATACGCCATTGCAGACTTTGGTTGAGGGAAGGTGGTAGATATGACTTCGTTGGCTGGTATTCTTCAGTGATCACAAGCCGAGGATTCTTTGACGCAGCACAAGCAGATTCGGTCAGAGTCAGAAAGGCTATGGTGAACATTCTTGACGAAGTCCTAAACACACTTGAGGCTATCTTTGCTAGGAGACTGACTTCTGAGGAAGTGACTGCAGATGGTTTGAAGAGTAGGTTGGGGCCTTTCTTTTCGAAGGTGAAGACTTTTGTTCAAGATGATTTTGAAAACACCTCGACTTTCTCCAGCATTACTCAAAACACTTAGGATGCTCTAGTTGCTTGGAGAAAATCTTGTACTCGGCATGGGCAGACAGTTACAATGTTGAAGTTTCAGCTTGATCACATCCCACCTATTTCAGTTCAGAAAGTTGAAGTTGTGCTAGCCAGATTCATTGACTTTGCAACCAAAGAGAAAGAGAATGGAAACGCCCTTCTGGATGATGATCTTCTGGAAGATGATGGTGGGCATTAATTGCCCATGATGCTTCGGGTGTGAGTGGGAATCTTTTGGCTTATTTATTGCCCCACTCCTCTTTGTGGCCATTTTTAGGGTGAATCTTGTTTAGGGTTGAGGTGGCACGCTCTGGGCCATCCATCTGATTGTAATTTGAGTCGTCCATTGGATTTGGCCAGCTATAAAAGGGGCATCCCCCCTCATTTGTACCTCATTAGAGATTAGACGTAGAGATCATTAGAGAGGTAGAGCATAGAGAGACAACTTAGCAATAGCATAGATTTATAGCATAGATTTATAGCATAATAGATTGAAAAGGAAGGAAAGGTTTCTCATTGAATGCTTTGTAAGAAGTTGTTGTGAACACTCTCATAATAAAAAGAGTTTTCATTGATGATGATTTCGTCTTTTGTTGTGGGTAGCTAGCGAGGCTTCTTCATCCTTCCAAATCACTTAGAAATTTTAAGTAGAACTTAAAGTAGCTTAGAGTAAAATAGATTTCATGCAAGTAGATGATAGTTATGGAATGTGGTGTTTGATCTAAGTAAGCTTCATCTAATCCATACCACTAGCAAGCTTATTGATGGTAGGTTTGCCTTGAGTGGTCAACTAGAACCTTTTGAACCTAACTTCAATTATGATTCACATGTTGCCATGCATCGTTGTGATGGTGTCTTTATGTTGAATTGTGATTTGAATACTTTTATCCACTCCCTTGAAGATTGCACCAACTTTGTGGAAGCTGTCCGAAGCGAGTCAAAGTGAAGTCTGGTTGAAGTTTGCTGAAGTCGATCTTCGCATCCCGCACTTAGGTTAGGATATAAATTTTCTAATCCCTACACCCATTCAATTCTGCACTTTTCTGCTTAGTATTAGGAAACTTGCACTTCATCGACAAATCTCTCGAATTAGATGAAAACCCCCCCTTTTCTCTTTAGTCTGTTGTCGAACAATTACATAAGTCCCCTCGTGATACCAGCAAATCACAACGAACCAACTGAACCTATTCCACTGCATGAAAGGAACCTTTATTCTACTTTGATCAAGAGAGAATAGAGTAGTCGTTGGAAACTTTATTCTACTGTTTGGTGCGGTCACAAAAAACACAACAGAGCTCTTAGAGACAAGCACAGGGACACTCATACATGGTGGTTGTTGTTGGACGTTTTCACACATCGCCCCATTGCAAATGGGGACCCCCTAATTTTGGCTTTGCTTTTCGTTTGTTTTGTCCTTGTCTCTCTTTTCTACTGCCTTTCCTGGTTACCATCGTGAGTTTAAGTGTGAAACTGACCAAGTCTGAAAATTAGGGTTTCATCGTTTCTGGTCAGTCCAAGGTCAAATAAAGTGAGTAAATTGAAAATTGAACTTAATGTTGTTGTCAGCAGACATCCAGCAGGTTTCCAGCCAAGTTTCATCAAATTCCAGGTACTTACTATTTTTAGTAAGTGTGAAATTCAAGGCAATCTATCAGCTATTTTGAGATTCCAATCATCACACGGCATTCAGGGTATATCAGACTGCTTGCATGCCAAATTTGAGCAAAAACGGACGACTTACTATTTTTAGCAGTCCGACTTCCGGCACAAATTTCAGGGTCCAGATGCAGAGATTTTCTTTGCATGTCTGGATATTCCTTCTGGGTTTTTCAGGACCTTCGCGATGATGTAACATGCAAGACGAGATGACCACTTTCAGGATTCAGCCTTCCGAGGCTATTTTTAGGGTTTGCATGTCGAGGTTCCTTTCGCATGTCAGGTGATTCCTGATGGGTTTTTCGAGAGCTTCGCGATGGTGTGACATGCAAACAAGGATTCTCACTCAGTAAGGAACTTGCTATTTTTAGCCCACTCTCCCCCAAAAGCTCAGATTCACGCCGATCAGCAGCATTCACGAAACGAAGGCAAGCCGAGTTCATTTGATACGCGATGCAATGCAAATTAGGGTTTCCAATGAGCCTAAAATAGGCATCAAAAGTCAAAATCTTCAAAACTGATGTAAACTACCATCGCGTCACCGTCCTTCAAAGTCTATCCGATGAAATTTCAAGTCGACGAGCACTTACTATTTATAGTAAGTCAAATTGGAAACGTGCTAAAAATAGTAAATCGTGCATGCGTGTCGCCAACAGTCACGTGGTGAGGATCGCCTCATCCAAATTTCAACTCGATCGGAGCTTGGGAGCTATCAGAAACATGAGGTTACTATTTATAGTAAACCACCCTCACAAACATGCTAAAAATAGCAGGTCAGCTAAAAATGGCAGTGTCGACAGGTTGACAAGGTTATGAGGATGCTACATTTAAAATTTCAAGTTAATCCGAGCTTCAGAAATGCAAGAATGGGAAGGTTTACTATAAATAGCAGGGTATGAGAAGCTGGCAAGGACGAGAAAAATGGCTAAGTCTGGAACTTCATCCTTCACTTCCTTGAAAATGCGCCCATCTCAGCTGAAGGTCAAAAAAAAATTCTAAGTATGAAGATCGTCCTTCTCAGAGGGCAAAATGCGCCCAAGTTGCAAAAAGTCAAGGAAAGTCAAGAACTTCATCCACCTGCCTAGGCAAAATGCGCCTACCTTGAGAGTTTGCATGCTAAAAAATTCTAAGTTAAAACTTCATCCTGCTCCCTAGCCCAAATGCGCCCACTCTAAGAGGTTGATGAGAAAAATTTCTAAGGCATGGAGATATCCTCCACCACCCTCCAAATGCGCCCATCCTCCACCATGGCTAAAATGCGCCCAAGGCAAAATGGTCAAAGGAAAGTCAAACATTTTAATCCCCCTCATGCATCAAAATGCGCCCAAGCTCATCCTGTAGCATAGGCAAAATGCGCCCAAGATCATGCATGCAAAGACAAAATGAAGAAGGTGAAGAGTCACATGCTAAGGCATAGGGAATTCAAAATTCTTCTCTCTCACACAAATGCGCCCATGCAAAGTCAAAAGGGTCAAAGATTTCCATCCTCCTTGCATGCTCAAATGCGCCCAAATCATGCCATGTGAGGACAAAAATAAGAAGCTGAAAAGTCACTAGCTAGGGCGTTGTAAATGCTTCAGCCTTCACACATGAGAAATGCGCCCAAGTTGTGGTCAACAAGCAAATGAAAAAGTTTCTAAGTTAGAAACTCGTCCTCCATCAAGGCTGAAATGCGCCCAAGAGAAAAAGTCAACAAAGTCAAAGAGTTTTGTCCTCCTCACCCCTCCAAATGCGCCCAAGGAGGGAGGGTAAAAGTAAATGAAAGTGGTAAGAGAGGTGAAATGTGATTAAGGCATGGTCAAAGCAAAGTGAATGCTAGGCGTGGTGAAGTTTTAAATTTTTCCCTCCAAATGCTACATGCGCCTAAGGTGATATGTATGAAGTGGCAAAGATAATATGCTAGACGTGATTTCAAAGTTCTCTAAGTGGTATGCGCTCAAGGTGAAGTGTGCTACTTGCGCCTGAGGTGATATGTGTTAAAGGCGTTGGAAATTTTATGGAGAATAAAATACAAAAGATGAAAAATGCATGCCTGGGCGTTGAAATTGCCAGACGAAAAATAAATTAAGTGTGATGCGCCTTCAAGAAAAATTTTCTAAGTGAAGTTGATATTTTCACAGGCAAAGTTGATCAAGTTGGATATAAAATTTTCTAAGGCAAGATTTTCGAAGTGATTCAAAAAATTTCTAAGGCACAAAATATTTTCTCCCTTAGAAAAATGCCCAAGCCTAGAGAGGTGATGGAATTTTCCTGAAACATGAGCAAAGTTGCCAGAGGTGAAGTCAGTGATTGCCAGCTCCACAAGATTGATTAAAATTTTCCAAGTCAGAGCAAAATTCTCAGAGGGGATCGAAGAACGAGGACAAAATTGTTGAAAGAATAATTTTCTAAGGTTCAAAATTCAAGAAAATTAAATGAACCCGTTCGTTGGGTACCCATGAATTCGATGCGTTATGGAGAAAATTTTCTTCTGGGTATCGAAGATTATCGATGAGGAGTTGATTTTAAGGTCTTCCACAGCTTGTCGAGAATTTTGGGATGAAGATTTTAAGTGGGCACCAGGTTGATGTATTTCCTAAGGGAAATTTGAAAATTTTCTAAGGCAAAAATGAAGAAAATGTGTTTTCAAGGTAAGATCCTCCAGACGATGAATTTGAAAGAAGCTGCCTAGGTAAAATTGCTTCAATCCTTCGTGAAGATAGTTTCCTTGAGCCAAAGGTGAATAAAACCAAGGTTGTCAGAGCTCCAGCAGGTGAAATGAATTTCTTGAAGATGCAATTGAAGTTGATACTGTCAAAGGGATGATACGCCTTTGAAGAAGATGGATCAAAATTTGGCTAAGGCATGAGGAATCATGAAGAAAGCAAAAGTTGGCTAGTGAAAACGATGAGCCCTTGAAGATCAAAGTGCTAGAATCAGGTGAGTAAGTTGAATTTATATTATGAAATGATCTGATCCCCTTCTCCTTGCTTGTTTTGCAGGAGGAACGTCGAGGCCAAGCGTCGATGACTTGAAGTGATGAAGCACAATGATATTCCAACCCTCTGAAGAAGATAAAGTTATGAGTTTCAATCTCGAAGGAGAAAAAGTTACAAGAAATTTGCTAAGTGTTAGCTCAAGTGACAAAGGTGAAATGTTTTCAAGACTCAAGTGACGAAGATGAAGACCCTCAAGTGGAAGAAATCAAAGAACGCCAAGAAAGAAGATCGAGAATAGTGTGAACGCGTCTACAAATGGAATCTTCTAGAAGGATGATGGTGGACATTATGGCGCATTTATTACCCCACTCTCCTCTGCGGGCGTTTTAGGGCAATATTATTTAGGGTTGAGGTGGCACGATTCGGCCACTCTATTAATTGTAACCCTAGCCGTCTTTTTGGGACTGGCTAGCTATATAAAGGGGGAGTCCCCTCATTTGTAATTCAAGATAGTAGACAGTAGAGAAGATTAGAATAGATATATAGAGGACAAGTTAGAAGCAGCTTAGTATAGATTGATAGTGTAGAGCATTTTGCATAATTTGGAGAAGAGAGAAAGTTTCCCTTTGAAAACTTTTGAAAGATTGTTGTGTAACACATTTTATGATAATAGATCTTTTCATTGATGATGGAATTCGTCTTGTCATGAAATGCTAGCAAGGTTTCTTCTTCCTTTCGTATCCAAGTAGCTTTAATTCATGCAAGTAGCTTACTTTGGTGTGTGGTGTTTTACTAAGATAGCTTCGCTTTATTCCATACCACTAGCGGCTTGTTGATGATAAGTTCGCCTTGTGTGGTCAACTGGACATTACCTTGAGTTTAACTTCAGTTGTGATTTATATGCTTATATGCGTCGTTGTGATGGTGTATGCATGTTAAGTCATAATTTGAACATCTTTTGCTATTTCCCTTGAAGATTGCACCGATTTTGCTGAGGCTGTCCGACGGAGGCTAGGTGAAATCCGGTTGAAGTCTATTGAAGTGAAGCTCCACATATCCTGCATTTAGAATAGAACATAAACTCCTTAGGCCCTACACCCTTTTCAATTCAGTACTTTCTGGTTAGAATAGGAAACCCGCACTTCATAGATAAATCTTTCGAGCATTTGAATCCCTTTCTCCACTGCCGAACAATTCTGTAAGTCCCCTTGAAATACCAGCAAATCACATCAAGCCAAACTGACCTATTCGCATTAAAGGAACCTTGGAGTTGAACGCATGAACTTTCTTGCAATCTTAGCATGCGGAATACTTTGATCAAGAGAGAATAGGGAAGCCGTTGGCAACTTTATTCTGCGTTGGTGCGGTCACGAAAAACACATCAACAGTACCTAAGAAAGGTTCTATTTTACTCCAACCTCTTGCAATCAAAACTTTATCCTAGGTCAGCATTTTTTATTTTTTAACCTTCTTGCTATTCTTTTGCAACTATATATTATGTATTATAATTACAAATGTTGTATTGATTTTGTCTCTAATTTCAATAGGTTGTGAATGCTTTAGTTGAACAAAACTAGAGTACAATCTCCTTTGTCCACTCAATTGACCACAAACGGTTGGCTGCAAAAAAGTAGAATATTTGGTTTATGTGGATTCCAACTTGAAGCTCCTATCACATAAGCAAGTTTACTACAAGTAAGCGGTGAAAAAGAATTGTGATGTAACCCCTGAGTGTGTCGACGGTGCATTTGTTGATGACTTGCCGCAATCACTTTAGAAGATGAAGCTCCTACACAAGATGTATCTAGTGGGAGTGACAAAGCAATTGCTTGTGGTTCAAATGAACCA
>VDFB02132982.1:0-37357 GCA_007258455.2 Sequoia sempervirens | reverse complement strand
TAATAGGAAATGGATATTTATTCTATTTACCAATTGTAATGGAGAAGATCTGCTACCCCCGACTCTCCAAGACAAGGAAGAGTTTGTAGGGAACAGATGACCCTCGATTACCTCAATGCACAAAGCTCAAGTGATGGGGGTACAAGATGAGATAGATTGCAAAAATGTAATTAAATGAAATACTAAGCTAAGAAGGGAAATCTGCAATTTAACAGAAACTCGTAATAGATAACAAAATCAAAAAGAGGAAAACTCATAGATTTTTCTCTCAAGAGGATAGAGTCATGGCCAATGAATGCCAGTGCATCACATGGATGTCTGCACATCATGTTGTTGTCCCTATTAGATCAAGGGCTAAAAACTAGAAATCAACAAACGTTGAGCTCTTCGCATCTAGAAACTTGCACACAACTGAGACAAGAAAAAGTATTGAGGCTGTTTTGGGGCATGCCTCAGTCAAACCCCCATTTTGGTGTTTCCACCTCCACTGACAACCAGATAGATAGAAAATAGATGAGATGTGTAGTAAAATAGATGAGACGTGTGATAAAGGAAAACCTTGCTATGGAGGACAACTTGCATCACAAATAAATAGACAAGACAAATATATTTGTAAATAGACAAGACAAGATAATGCAATAAGAGAGTGTTACCAAAAATTCGTGGCTCCCTCTTGGCCTAATAGACATGACGTTGAATGCTTGCAAGAGAGCCTTGGTTGTTGATGAGACATGAATCTAGAAGATCTTTTTTGTAGAGAAGAGATGTAGAAGAGAATAGAGTGAGAAAGCAAGTTGGAGAGAAAAATGGTAAGAATGAATGAGAATGAGAGTAAAAGGAAAAGTTTTGTGAGGCTACATGGGTGGGAAGAGTCGTTACACCCGTGATTTTTCCATGATGACACATGTCATGGGAAAGTTCACAAGATTCCCTCATTTGAACTTGGAAAGTATAGGGATGCTAGTGCACCATTCAGACATCTGCACGCCACGTAGGCGTCCAACTCACAACTTTACAAGAAATTAGGTGGCAAAATGCTAACACTTTGTTATTGTCCCTTATGGATTTGGAATCATGAAATTCTGGCGCATAAGGTTTTTGTCATAAATGTGGCTAGGCGCCATAAATGTAGCAGGTTAAATACGCAAGTGTGAAATTTCTGTGGGGTGCAATTTTATGACACTACATTTTTGCCCCACTTTAGTGAGTTGAATTTTTGAAGAAAAACCAGCTACACTAAAGTAGAAAAGAAAACATTAATGCAAGGTTGAATTTGAAATTTTTACAGATTTGTATGCAAAAAGGATACTGTAGAGGCTGAGGTCAAGAAGGAGAATATTAGCAATGCCTCCAATGATTGAGCTTAGCTAGAAAATGCAGTGCCAGACATGAAATTTCATTATGCAAAACTCAAATTTAGGTTAGTTTCAAAAATTAGAAGAAGCTACCACGACAAGAATAATGCTTAAGAAAAATTCAATGGTTTGGAAGAAAAATATGATGAAGAGGAAAATATATGCCCCCTCCTATTTTTACCCCCAGCTAGGTGGGGTAAAAATAGGAATGATGGAGGGATCACGTCCGCTAGGAAAAATGGGCCAAAAATGACCAATATATACCCGAGTGGGCCCATAGAAGGGTCATTTTCACTATTCACAATGAGGATATTGTTGAATTTTGTGAGAGAAAAGTTAGAAAAATGCCTCATAGATGAGACTACATTGCCCCATGGATTGAGCAGCTCTGTACAATAGTAGTCAAGGGAGGTGAGATTGAGGAGGTACGAGGAATATGACCCATCAAAGAGGAGGATATTGAGGAATTAAGAGCCAATATGGAAGACACTTTAGCAAGGTTGGAAAAGGATAAAAGGAGAAAATAAGAGTTAAAAGCACAAGTAGCATAACTACAAGGTTGACATCAAGAAACTAGTTAGTCCAAACTAAACCATATATTAGTTTCCTTCCCATCCTATTCTTTTATCTCAATATGAGATATCATCTTTGGAGAAGATGAAGCATGAATCCAATGTGATGAAGAATTGGATAAAAGTACTGATATCTAAGGGGAAAAATAATTAAAATCTCCATAGAAAGATACAAGGAAGTAGTTGAATGGGAAGATAAAGATACTAAAATACAAAAGAGTTGTTATGGCCAGTTAGAAAAAATGATATTGAGCTAAAAAGGTTACAAGAAAGGAAGACTTAGTAGCCAATGAAACCATTGCTAAACTAAGAACATGGATAGAACAACAAAAATAAGAAAAGAATATGATTGAGGAATACCAAGGAAAGATTGAATTCATTAAGAAAAAGGTAAAGGACTTGACACATGATGATTTATCATCCTTGATAGGCTAATAGATCAAATAAATGAAACAAATAAATTAGATGATGTTGAACCTATATTAAAGAAGTTCAAAGAAGCCTTTTCTAATGCCTTGGATGATCCCATAAATAAGTTGTGTGGGAATATATTGAATAGAGTAATGGAGAAGAAAATGATGATCAAATAATATCACAAAAGTTTTAGGAAGATAAATGAGGAATTAGATAAAATATTAAGTCTTATGGTACATGCAAGTACAAATAGAAAATTTTCTAGGATCTTAGTAGGGAAGGGACTAATAAGACTTTGATCATCTTTAGTGAATACATGAGAAAAGAGGCTACCTTCGAAAGCTAGTGCAATATCAAAGATATCAATGAAGAAGACCATGTTCTTGTGTATTTTGGTTTCTAAGCAGTTTTGTGGAGTTTCTAGTGCGAACTGATTATGTAGGGTTTTCTCTTCCAACTTCCTCATTAACATGTCATCAAATTTTTGAAGGTTCCTTAGTGTATTTTGATGTCAATATCATTGAAATATACTACTATTTTTCAATTTTTAAAAGGTGCAAATCTAGAAAAGAATATGTTGAATTTTAAATTTAAAGATGCTAATTCCCATAGAATATTCCACTCTACCTACTATAATGATACTAATGCCAAACAAATATTCTACTATTTTGAATCGTGATTGATCATTTGTATGATATAATTTTGAGGTGGTTGATGTTGTAACTAACTATTTTTCGTCCTGTGTCTATAAAAGTGCCATAGTTATTCATTCGAAAGAGATTGGAAATTGCTAATAATTATTGAGCAACTAGTTGAAAAATTGTCAACTATTGTTTACTTCATGTTTTCCTCTCACATCAGTGAGATTGCTTGTATATTCTTGTAAAGTTTTGTAAACTTGAGGCCAATTACAGGTCATTTCTAAATTGTAAATCATATGTGATTGTAACACATCATTTTTTGTAAATATCAAATTCATGTGTCAACATTTGGGTGCATTTTATCACTTTCTTGATGTGATAAGTTTCCTTTGAATATTTGCATCATCTTTGTGTAGTTATGAATCATTTTAGCAAAGAAAAAATTGGTTTTAAGTCTCACTTCATAATTCTTGAAGGATATTCATGCAAGATTATTGAAAATTTAGTTGTTCTAACCCTTTCCTTCCTTCCCTTTATATTTTTCTATTTTTTAAAGTATGTTATTTTTAAAAGAACCAATCAAAGTTATTCATAATTCTTGCAAATTTATCACAATAACTTTTGTTCTTTGCAAATAAAAGTGGAATCCTATGTGTTTAGTTATTTATCTTTTGAATCCATTTATCTTTAGCTTTAGAAAGTAAAGAATTTTTATGTAAGTCCCTTTGTGAAATGAACTACAATGAGTTATGAGTGAAATCTAGTGCATGAAGACCTCACTATTGAAGCCTTGGGATAATAAATTTTATTTCATTATTTAAATTCTTTTAAGAGATAAAATTTATTTTGTAGAGTTTATCTATGTTGTGTGTGTACAAACCAGGTCAACAAGTAGTATTAAATCAACACTAAATTAAAATTCAATTGCCATTTATTTATTTATTTAAATTTTATAATTATTTTAGTGCATAATTCTAGATAGTTATTGTATCAAATCATGTTCCTAAGGCTAATTATTTAACAATGCTAATTAAATGATTTATCCAAAGATGTTTATGTCATATTTTGTTTATTTTATTGACTTATAATACTTAAATTATTTTGCTTCTCATTAAAATTGTGAGAAGTTTTGAGTCCAATAAAAAAATTCCAAAAGATTTCTTAGTTATTTATAATGGATTGTGGGAATACCATGTCTCTAACTAAAAGTAATTGAAGTTAAAGACATGGTGTTTCCACGAGCATGGTTTTTTTTTTCAAAAGCATTTTAAGCTATCTACAATCGAATGCAAAAATATCATGTCTTCAACTTCTAATACATGTAAGACAATAAAATCCATTTTACATATAAATTTATGCTGATAAAGAAATTCATACAAATTAAGAACACATTAATCTAGGTGTAAATAAGAAATTAGGAATTGCTAATTGAAGTGCTATTACACCAAAAATTGAATGAAAAAAAGGATTAAGGTACTTAGTTTCTTGGGATGATAAAAATGAGATATGTTGAACTCAATTAATTATTATCTAGAAATTAGTTCCTTTCACATTTTCAAAACTATAGCTATCTCAAAATTTAATACGTGTACCAACTAGGAATCGCTTTGGTTGACTATACAATTCTACAACTTCTTTTCCTTGATGGTATATAAAAATGGCTTAAGGAAGTTGTTAGATTGTAAGGGTCAATTAATTCTTAATCAACCCCCTTGATAGACTAGCTTTATGACCTCAGGCAACCAAAGAAGATAACACTCTCAAACATACAAGTGCCATAGAGGTAGATATTGATGCTTATATGTTTGTTCTAGTGCTCGAAACTAAAGTGTTCTTAGGATGCTTCTCATTGTAATTGTTTATTTTCAAATGATATATATAATCATGTAAAACTTGTACCAAGTCAAATCCCTATGGTTAGTGGTATGGTGGGAGTCAACAAAATATGAATTTTAATATTTAAATATGGGGATCGATCCTACACAATGTAGGAGGATTATCCTAGAATAGAGAGATATAAATTTGAAAGAGATTGAATGCATATATATGTGTGTAAGCATTGACATAATAAATGAATAATAATAGTGATTTTGGGAAAGTAATTACAAATAAAGATAAGAAGAGAGCAAATATATAAAAGTACATGTAAAAATGAATAAAAGATCGAGAAAGGTACCAAACATAAAATGAAATTAGATAATTTATTATTATATAATTATATTAAACATTCCATCAAAATAAGACCAAAACTAAAACACAAAACAAAAATAAAATAATAATCAATATATAATTATATTAAACATTTCATCAAAATAACAGTATAGGTATATGAATTTCACCATTAGAATACTATTGCAATAAATTATTTAGAACACAACTACTATGAAGGTGGGAATAATAGGTTAAAACTGAGGGCCACTCAGGAAAATAATGAAATGATAGAAAGATACAGAGAAACAAACAATGTTCATAGAAAGTGATTCTTTACACTCTAAAGATTTTTAAATATATATCAAACTGATCCCAACTTAAATAAATGTGACAAAACCTAAGAAAAATCAAAACCGTTATTTGGCCTAGGAAAGACCAAAAAAATCTGTAAAAGCTTATGCAACCCAGTCTTTTAAAAGATGGAAAAGTAATTCTCAAATTTCCTGAAAATTTTTTACTCGACTACAAAAACAAAGAGCTTATGTATCAAGATTCTTCCACAGTCAATTGTCATTATAAAACCTTTAAACAGTAATACATATTTGTATTTTCAAAACTGGTACAAAAAAAACTAAAAGGAGGAGAAAGAGAATGTCAAGAACATGTTTCCAGCTTTATAACCAGACAAACTTGACAAAAAGCTGCATTATAAAATATAATATATATAAAGAAAAGGATTCAATACAGTATACAAAATAATATTTAAAAACAATGTCTATATCTTCCACTTTGTAACTAGAATTGGGCCTACATCTTGTACCAATATAGGGAATCACTTTGCTCAATAATTATTTTTTACAGTTCCATTATCATTTCCCTTTTAATATACCTTTCTATACAAGATAACGACTCCTGAATGACATGCATGCAAGCTGAACTATTATGGACTTTTATATTAACAGTTGTAAGCCACCCTACATTTCCTCCCATAATAGTGAAAACGATATATATTAGAATAGAATAAAATGTGGGACAAGATTTTATTTTGACTTACATCTTCTTTTCAAATTGGGAGAAGAAACAAAATACTTGGGTGTGCTTTAAACCAGAGTTTGTGGGCAAAGGGCCTTTGCATTATAAAAACAAAATGCTAATCATTTTTTCATCATAGTCTCAGTGACACCATTCAGAAACAAAAACTAGTGCTACATCATTCATCATTTCCACAATTTATACATGCAGTGACTTCTCTCTCTTTTATGGTATGTATGTGTCAATTTATACAGGCAATGACTTCTCTCTTTTATGGTATGTGTAGGGTAATGGAGTTTTTATGGATATAGAATTTAACATTAATTATTATGTTTGACAAATGGGTTCTTAATCTCTGTGGAGAAATAGATCTTTTTTCTCTCTCTTATGGTATATGCGTGGATTTATGGATTTTTGTATTTTTTATTTAGTATATAAGAAGCACTAACCAACCTACATGACAAGTAGGTTCTTAATATATGTGTGGAGTATTGTAGTTTTTGTACTTTTGTATTTAGTATAGAGGGAACAAAGACTATCCTACTTGATGAGTGGCATGAAAATTCTATTTGAACATGTGTTATGATTGTGTTAACCTCAACCCAATGGGCGGATTATCTTGCACTTCTTAACTAATGTTTCAATATTGTAGATTAAAAAGGAACAAATCTTGATCATTGCATGTAAACAATAATGAATCAAGTTAAAAGGCATTAAAATTATTTTTTAATGAGCCACTTTGGGGAATAATAAATATGTTTAGTAGAGAAAAATAGGGCATTAGATTGAATATTAACTATGACACATGACCCAAGTTATTAGGGGGAACTTTGGTGCTCTCTCAATGCTTTGAGGTTGGTAGATTTTGGAACAAAATCCCTACAGTGCCATTGATCATTACAAGACTTTAACCAATAAAGAAATATGAACTATGAAAGCCTTATTCACTACATTTAACTTGTACATAGGGGTTTCTCAACTATGACCCATTTTATTTTTCTAAAAGGCTACAACAATACTACTTGGACTTAAAGGGGAATCATCTATATAGACTTTGGCATGTACTTGCACTTAGTTATTTTGAAAAATAACCCTACCTAGGGTTCAAAGTTACATCCTAACAACAAACAATAGAATCTTGTTACACTTTTACTATACCCTAATTTGTGCCCTTTCTAAATATTGTGATTGACATGCTTACATTCATTCACCTATAGTTGGTAGGATATATTCATAATATTTAGTAATACTAGTCTTTTCCACCCAACTATGGAAGCGTTAAAATATTATTATGTATCTTGTGTATATCTAGATCATTAATGTTCCAATGTAAAGTAGAATGATTGGATAAATATAAAAATCAATACCTTGCCCCATAATCAATCATAATAGTTTTACCATCTTTCCATTTACAAACTTGATTATGAAGACTATCAAATCTCTACTCTAATTATCTAAAATAATAAACAATTCTTGGTGTTGCATTTGCTTGGCATTTTGTAAAAATACTCATCATTGTGCACCTTTTTTATTATAATTATTAATTAATATTATTCAAGTTTCATAATGTATAGCGTATAAGAGTTTAGAGTGACTAATTATCATTTTCTATCTAGATTGTAAACTAAATGGAAAATCTAACAAACTTATTCTCAAGTAACTACTTAACAAAATAAAATTAACCCCTTATTAATCTATGGATTTGTATATATAGTCTCATAGCTCAATCATAATACTAGGACCACCCTTGTCATATTGTGTTGTAAGAAATTACATTTTCATTTAGATGAATAACAATAGGCCTTTACATAAATGAAGCTCCATGTTGACTATTTTTTTATATGTCATTACCTAATTGATTTTTTCATCCATCAAAGCATAAAAATAAATGAATTTTATTAGATGTAGTTACAACTACCTTGGTAGACATGTATGCAAAATGTGGAAAAATATACAAAAAAAAAACCATCTGACATAATTCTTCAAAGAGATGTTCTCATGGAATGCCATGATTGTAGGGTATGCATGTTGAAAGATTTTACCAAATAGGCTTTACAAAATTTCATGCAAATGCAATTGGCAAGTGTAAAGTCAATTTTTATGACCTATTTTTCATGTTGCACACTCTAATGAATTTTGAAAGAATTATATATATGTGGAGTCTCCAAACCATAATCAAGTTATAGAGTCTATATTCAAGATGTAAGATTATCCTATCCTTATGACCACACAAATCTTCCCTTACAAGTAATATATGGAAATATTAAATTACAAGTTCAAGTATTGCCTATCTAAGTAATATACTATTTATAAACTTTTATTTCCAAGCTGCTTCATCTTCTAATAAATTTAGTTTATATAAAACTTGGTCTTGAATATACATTCATATATTTTTCTTTCCGTCTTGGCCAATGACTATTATTTATTTCACTCTTACACTTAAATTCCACAAGTTCTATTAGAATGTTACTCTATCTTTCAATCTTATAGGTTATTAAGATGCTTCCTTCCCTTTTAGATCACCAACACAATTTTAAAGAAAAGGGGAAATCTTAAATGTATCATGTATAATGAGAATACTAAAATATTAAGAGATTTCAATTGAGAAGAAAATTTTATTTTTTAAGAGAATAAAATGTCATACTTTTCAAGCATTTAATTTCTAATTATTTTTCTGCATTATTGTATCTCCTTCAATTGAAGTAATAATTTAGGATATGTCAAAGATTATGTGTATAGGCTTGTGATGTTCAACATTATTTTCTCTATAAAGAGAAATTTAAATATAATTTAACCAAATGTGTGCAACTTATGAAGATTTAACTAAATTTTTTGCTTATGATTGAAACATAGAAAAATAGGGGTAGGGTTCATACACAGGGTTTTATACTAAATTTGGAATATTTCACCAAACTTACTATAAATAGAAAGAGAAAAATGGGGTGAATGAACCTACCTATTCTTCTATTTCATTCAAGAAATGAGATCCCTCAAGTCAAAATCCACTTTCAACCCTTAGGTGAGTGAATTATTTGAGGAATTTTGCAATTTCCCTTTTTGTGTTAGGACAAGGGTCTAGTTCAAACAACACTTTGGGGAAAAAGATTAAAAATAACAAATCAACTCCAAAATGCAATCTATCACTTGGATTTAGTAGATGAAACATAAAACTGAAGGAACCTACAAAATTTTTGACAGATCTAGAAGGGATAAATGTCATGTACCTCTCACAAAATGATGTTTTGAGAAGCTATCTAAGGAATCATTTTCCCTATGGTGAATGGGCTTTGGGTAGGGCTCTCCAAAATCTGTTTATGAGTCATCTACTCCTTTTTTTGCACTTCCAGATTCCCAATTTTTACAGTCGGATAGTCGAAAATAAATCTGGGATCTGAGTTTCCATAAGATGACAACAAAGGTGACAACTTTGACAATTTTGTAATTTTGCAACTTTGAGATCTTCAACTTTTTTTCAACCTGCAAATCTACAACACACAAAGAGGGGATTTTTTTTTTGTTTTTGGGTGAATGGGGGTTTTCCTTGGTCAAACCCCATTTTAGTAATTAAACCTTGAAATGAAATGAAATAGCATGAAAGGAATGATGAATGAACAACTCAATGTCACAACTCACCAAACCCTTGGATGAACCTTGGAATGTAGATCTGCAACTTGCATGAAATGACTTCAATAGATGTGGATCTTGAACCTTGAATCTTGATTTGAAACAATGCTTTGAATGCTTGAATAGATCATGAAACCTACATCATCATATTAGCTCCCATAACATGCATGATGCAAGAAGAATTTGATGTAATAATTGAATCTTGATTGCTACAATAATTCTTCAATAAATCTACCTTTGAATGCCTTGAATTGCACTTTAAATTCTCTAGTGAAAGTGCTCTTAAGATAACTTGAAATTGCTAGGTGAAACTTAGTGAAATAACCTTATATGTATAGATATGTAACATTAATTTCCTAAAATTCAAATAACACAAGCCAACATTTGAATATGGATTTGAAAATGTTAAAATACTGCCAAAAACATAATTTAAATTTAGGTCCTAGGTCTAAGGGAGGACCCATTCTCCCATGGGCGAATGGGTCCTAGGTCACCTACCTACGACACACATTGCTCAGTGAGAAGTGGTATGTTTAGGCATTAATGAATGTCGGGTTTCCTCTTCATAAAATGCAATTAATTAGGCTTAAATTTGAAAGGGGCCAATTAAGGAAAATTAAGCTCAATTAATTAAAGGATCCCTAGATAAGTGTGAAAGTGTAAAGAGGTACTCTTTACAACACTAAAAACAAGGTACAATTAACTCCATTTTAATTAATAGGGCCCTAAACTTAATGTGAATATGTAAAATACATATTACAACGCTAAATTAAGGCATAATTAAATTCATTTTAATATTATTTCCTAATTAGGTGTGAAAATATAAAGGGATACAATTTTCTACACTACATTTAGCCCCCACTTTAGTGATAGGATGACCCCGCATCAAACTCACACTAAAGTAGAAATTCAAGACATATGTATGCAACAATGACAAAGATACTCAATCATACAACATCAAAGACCTAAAGAGAAAGCAAGGAGGAGGATCAAGCCTCAGCTGTCCAACACGATGTGGAACATGCCTCAGTTGTTTGTCCAAGAGAAAGGGGTGGATCAAACCTTAAATATTTGTGATTGGACGGATTAGTATGAGTTGATTACACTTGATCCATGAAGAATTGAAGCATAGCGAAGCCTCTAACATAAAATCTCAACAAGATCATTCAAATGAAGATTAAACTAAACATTCATCAAAATAAGCATTCTAAACTACGAAAATGTTTAAATGTCTACTCTAACCCATTTGAAACTTATCTTGTTGTGAGATTGTTGACGTGTTGATCAGGTTTCCTCTTCAGAAAATGCAATTAATTAGGTTTGAATTTGAAAGGGGCCAATTAAGGAAAATTAAGCTCAATTAATTAAAGGATCCCTAGATAAGTGTGAAAGTGTAAAGAGGTACACTTTACAACACTAAAAATAAGACACAATTAACTCCATTTTAATTAATAGGGCCCTAAACTTAATGTGAATATGTAAAATACATATTACAACACTAAATTAAGGCATAATTAAGTTCATTTTAATATTATTTCCTAATTAGGTGTGGAAATATAAAGGGATACAATTTTCTACACTACATTTAGCCCCCACTTTAGTGACAAGATGACCTCGCATCAAACTCACACTAAAGTAGAAATTCAAGACATGTATGCAACAATGACAAAGATACTCAATCATACAACATCAAAGACCTAAAGAGAAAGCAAGGAAGAGGATCAAGCCTCGGTTATCCAACACGATGTGGAACATGCCTCAGTTGTTTGTCCAAGAGAAAGGGGTGGATCAAGCCTTAAATGTCTATGATTGGACGGATTAGTATGAGCTGATTACACTTGATCCATGAAGAATTGAAGCATAATGAAGCCTCTAATGTCAAATCTGAACAAGATCATTCAAATGAAGATTAAACTAAACATTCATCAAAATAAGCATTCTAAACTATGGAAATGTTTAAATGTCTACTCTAACCCACCTAAAACTTATCTTGTTGTGAGATTGGTGACGTGTTGATGTGAAATGATGACCCTTTCCCAATCCCATGGGTAAATGAGCTTGCCTCAGTCGGTTTTATTGAAGAAAACTAATGGAATGGTTGTGAGATGTGTATGTAAACATGATTTTAATCTAAATAAGAATGATGCAAACTAATTAAACATGATATATGCTAAAATGATTCAGATATACAAATGCTAAGCTAATCTAAATGAGATTCTAAGCTAAAAGATCAAACCCTAATTAATAAACAAGCTAAATGGATGGATTATGTGATCAGGGAAGCCATTAATGGAAGCTTCAAGATAACTAAATGTAATTAAAATGAACTAAAAGATGCTAGATGTGCACGCTAAATGTGAGTGTGAATATGAGTGATTTCAACAGCATAAGTTTTCTTTTGAAAGATCGATCCATTTGTCTCCAAATAGTGACCTATTTATATGAAAGCAAATGAGAAATGAAGGGTTAAGATAAAAAAGGCTAATCAATGGTCAAAATGGAAAGAAAATGGAAGCATGGATCATGGATTCTCATTAGGGATGAGAATCAATGATGAGATTTAATCAAGGGTTCTCATTCCTTCAAACAAACACACTTTTAACCTATACAAGAGGTCACAAGTTAGCTTGCACAAGAAGTTTTGAGTTAACCTACACATGAAGTTTTGAATTAACTTGCACATAAAGTTTTGTAAAATATTCCCTTTTTCAAATGAGTGTGAAAGAATATTCTTTGGAATATTCTCATGGGTGAGGAAATAGATATTGAGGAAATTAAAACAAAGTTTAATTGTACAAAAGGGGAAGGAATATTCCATGGGAACGTTCCCCTTTTGGAGGAATGTGCAAAGGAGGAATATTCCCTTGCAAGTGGGGGGGGGAATTAGATTAAGATAATTGATAATTGAACAATGTTGCAATTAGGGGATTTAGAAGAATTAGATGATATTCATTAAATAAAATAATTTAATGAATGGGGGAAAGGTGGAATGACATTTAATTAAATAACTTAGGGTTATTTAATTAAATAAGAAGATTTAGGGATTTAAATTAAATAGTTTGATTTATTTAATTTAATAAGACGAAATGTTAGCATGAAAGGGAATGAATTCATCTAATTAGATTAATTAGATTAATAGATAAAAATGATGCAATTAATCAAATAGCTAGGCTAATTTAATCAATTAAGCGAAAAGATGATAGGTTATATGACAAAATGATGTTAGTTAGCTAATGTGATCCATTGAGACATTTTTAGGTGTCTACATTTTTCCCCTCTTTGAAGCAATGTACTTGTTGCATTGGTTCAAAGACTAATGTTGATGATGATGCAGAAATGGATATTGATAATCTCTTTGAGATGTTGATAGCCAAGCTAAAGTTGATTGATTCGATTGATTGATTGATAACATTGTTGAGGATTCACAAAAATGCAAGGATAGTGTTGTCAAGATATGAACAACACAAGGATTGATAGGGAAAGATATATCCCAATGATGATTGATTTGATAATTTGATCAAGATTTGCTAGCGAGGCTAGGAACGGAATTTGTTAGATGATTTAATATTGATATGATTGAAAGATGGTTGGTTTTCCCCTTGAGAGATTGATCGGAGAATAAATGTTTCGATCAAGCTCATGATAGGTGAAAATCAAACATTGAATCAAAGAGCTGCAACTTTACAATTTGTTGAGCTGAAGATGATATAGATGCCCCATTGTGCCCCAACAAAAGAGGGATTGTTATTGTGATAGCTCAAATATTGATGTAGATGGATTCCAGGATGTATAGACAGTCATCAGTATGGGTAGCCTCATGTATATTTTGATATATTACGCAAATTCGATACTTGGATAGAAATGTTAGTAAAGATGGAAGAATAAGATGAATGGATTGACCATTGATTTTGAGATTGATTCAGAAGTCTAACAAGTCCACGATGCACCAAGAATTTATTAGATTATGGTGTTGAGACACGCATGATGATGATGATTCGATCATATCTTGGGATTGGGATTTTCTGTCATTCCTTATTTTTGATATAACACATAGATACAATGCATCAAGGTATTGATAACTAGGATGGAATTGGATCTAGTGTAATGTACTTTGACTCTACAAACATATAGGATAGTTCTTGTTCACACCTTGACATACAAAAATGTAACACCCCGTCGCACAAACCCCAAAGGAACAACTAAAAACACAACAATTTATTTTTATTTTTATTTATTTCTATATTAAATTTCATTCAAAAACAAAAATGCCATAAGTATAATTTTTAATATATATTATTTCTTCCTCCAAAACATAAACTTAGAATCCATACTGTAAAAACAATATATATATTTTTTAAAAGGATAGTACATGACATGCACATGCATATATATATATATATAGGTGTATGTATAATTACATTTTCCCAATAAGGATGAAAACCAGTCCAATTCATTTTCCTTCAATCACAGAATAAATATGGGTATACAATTTTAATACCCTAATAAATTGATTTTCTTTCAAATCAAGAATTTTAGCAACAAGATTTATTGAAGAATTCAGAAGATTTTTTAATAGATTTCTACAGAAGACTTACAGGTTTAACACAAATAATTTTTTTCTAAAACAAAACCCTCTTTCCAAAAATAGAGAAATTGATTTTCAAATATGGCAAACATGATTTTTTTTTGTTTCCCTTACAAAACAATGAATTAATAAATCAAAAGAAATAATAAATTTAAAAGAACCTGGAGTCCTTTGTTTGATTTCGAATCCACCAACACGAAAACCCTTCTTCCTCTTTCGAATACAGAATCCCTCTACAGTTTCTTCCCAAATCTCATCTTTCAGCTAACTTCAAGATCAATAATCTTTTCTTTTCTTACCCAGAACAATTTTTAACAGAGAAGCACACAAATATATTTTCTTCAACTTTTGTTACTTCTTCTTTTCGAGACAAAACCAAAAAACCATTGTGTGTGTGTGTGTAGAAAAAACTTCTCTCACAATAAAATAAAGAAAAATAAATAAAGCTCTTCTTTTTTTCTCAAAAATCCAACCCATCCATTGGTTCTTTTTCTTGCTTTAAAAGCCCACACTTATCTCACAAATTTAATTAAAATTTTATTAATTTCATATTTATCCTCACATGATATTATCCTTAGATTTAACAATATTAATATTTTGAAAAAAGACAATTACAATTATCACAAACATTATTTATTTAAATTAATTACTCTATCCTTTTTAATTAATTAAATATCTTTTAATTTACAACATTTAACTCCAAAATTACAATTACTCACAATTAATCATATCCACAAAATATCATTAATTTATTCCATATAAAGTAAAAATAAATTAAATAACAACTAACCATAATTAAAATAAATAAACAACAACAACCAATACAGAAACAAGGACAAAGCAAAAACCATGACACAACAAGACTCACAACGAGGTGACAGACTTCGGACAGGGACACTTCCTTATCAACTCCCTTTTTCAACATCATACCCATTGGGTTAATTTAATGCTCGCCCTATCCTGTCGAAGCAGGTGGAATCGAGACTTTATTCCTGCAATTCCTACATACAAACACACGTCGAGTAACATGTAAATCTCCATTGCAAACAAAATATGAAAGGAAATTGCGGGGTAGCAAGGCATTCGCAAGCGAGTGATGCTACTCCGTCCTTTCACCAAGACTCACTAGCAAACACATTAGAAAACATAGCATAATAGAATTACAACATCGTTACATATAATATTAAAGAAAACCATAGCATAACCAAATAATATAACCACCACATAATGTATCATCAAACATCATAAGTAATGTCAAGTGCAGAAAACCAACCAAACAATGAATCCACACACAACCAAATCGGTGAACTAATCACCATCACAAACCAAGTATTAAACCAACACTTAAGAGTATCAAAGAGTATCAGCAACATGAGGGGTATTACATCCTCCCCCCCTAGAACGTGGCTTACTCCTGGAAGCCAGTAAATAAATATGGGTAAGCCTCTCTAATATTGGATGCATCCTCCCATTTCGTCGAAGTCTCGTCATTCGAGTCCCATTGAACCCTCACTTGTTCAATATCTCTGCCCCTGCAGGCGAGTCTCTGATGCTGTAGCACGACCACGGGCTCGAGAGCTAACTGCCCATCCTTGAACTGTAGAGCATTCCAATCAAGTACGTGAGTAACATCAGGATAATATGGTATAAGGACTGAAACATGAAAAACATCATGAATCTGCGACAGACTGGGTGGCAAGGCTAGGCGGTAGGCAACAGGACCAATTCTTTCTAACACATCAAACGACCCTACAAAGCGGGGCACAAGCTTAGAACCCTTTTCATAATGAATAGGGTTCTTCTGCGGATGTACTTGAAGAAACACATGATCACCAACTACAAACTGCCGATCAACTCTATGTGCATCAACATACTTCTTCTCCCTATCTTGAGCTGCTACAAGATGCTCTTGGATGCGAGCTACCTGCTGCTCCATATCTCAAAGCATTTTGAGTCCAAGGAGAACTCTGTCCTCTAACCAATTCTAGCTCAAAGGGGTACGACAAGGATGACCGGATAAAGCCAGAAAAGGAGCCATGTCGATCGAAATATGGTAACCATTGTTGTAGGAAAACTCGACCAAGTGCAGATAATCTTCCCAACGTGATTGTTGGTCCATGACATACACACAAAGCATATCCTTGAGCACCTGATTGACTCTCTCAGTCTGACCATCTGTCTCAGGATGGTAGGCAAAACTAAAGTTCAATTGAGTTCCTAAGGACTGCTGTAAAGATGTCCATAGCATAGATTTGAATACTAGACCAGATCTCTGTTAGAAATGATTCTTCGTGGTATCCCATGCAATTGAACAATGTCTTCCATGAACACCTTGGCCACCAAAGAAGTAGTATAGGAAGATCGGATAGGAGAGAAATGGGATACCTTGGTCAGTCTGTCCATAGTGACCATGATAGCGTCATGCCGCCTGGAAGACATAGGCAAGCCGACAATGAAATCCATAGAGATAACATCCCAATTCCATTCTGGAACAAGATGAGGCTGCAACAAACCTGCCGGATGATGATGCTTAGCCTTAACCCTTTGAAATTCAAGACATCTAGCCACAAAATCAGCAATATCACGCTTCAATCTTGCCCAAAAATATAATGAGTACAAATCTGAATACATTTTCTTAACTCTAGGATGTGTTGAATAAGGTGCCCGATGGGCTTCAGTCAAGATTAGGGTGCAAAGACCCTCTGCAGAAGGTACATACATTCAGCCTGCATAGCGCAAGACACCATTAGAATCTAGTGGGTATCCAACAAAATTTCCTTCTAGAGTTTTTCCCGACTTGATTTCAGATTTCACCTCTTGATACCAATTGTCTGAGGAGAGAGCGGTGAGGATCTGACTCCTCAAATCAACCTCGAGAGCCACTATAGAAATCTCATTTCTACGCCAGCTCAAAGCATCTGCCACCACATTATCTTTGCCCTAGATATACTTTACTTCAAAATCGTATTCGCACAAGAATTCCATCCACCTTCTTTGTCTTGCATTCAGGTTCGACTGCGTGAAGATGTATTGTAGACTGCGATGATCCGTATGCAACTCAAACCGATGCTCTAAAAGGAAATGTCTCCATCTTACCAAAGCATAAACCACATCGGCTAATTCAAGATCATGTGTGGGGTATTTCAATTCATGATCCTTAAGTTTACGGGATTCATACGCAATCACTCGCCCTTCTTGCATCAAAACGGCCCCTAAACCTTCCAAGGAAGCATCTATACATACAAAAGATTCTCCCGTAGGATCCAATATTGCCAAAATTGGTGCACTGGTTAGCTTTTCCTTAAGAATCTGGAATGCTAACTGACATTGATCTGACTAAAGAAATTTCTTCCTCTTCCTCTGGAGAGAGGTAATGGGATGCACAATCCTAGAAAAGCCTTGGACGAACTATCGATAATAGCCTGCTAGTCCCATGAAACTGTGAATTTCTGAGATATTCGTGGGTACCGGCCAATCCACAATGGCCTAAATCTTTGTAGGATCCATGAAAATTCCCTCACCTGAAATGACCTGACCCAAATATTGAACTTCAGTCTTATAGAATTCACACTTTTCCAGGTTGACATACAATTGATTGTCCCTTAAGCATTGTAGCACCTATCTTAGATGTTCCTCATTTTCCTCCATAGATTTGGAATAAATTAGAATGTCGTCGAGAAACACAAGGATGAATCTATCCAAATATGTTCAGAACACCCCATTCATTAAGCTCATGAAGACTGAAGGTGCATTTGTCAACCCGAACGACATCATAGTGAACTCGTAATTTCCATATCGAGTGCAAAATGTTGTTTTATGAATATTGGGTTTTGCAATCCGCAACTGATGATAACCTGATTTGAGATCAATCTTAGAAAATATCTTCACCCCTTTTATCTGATTGAAAAGATCATCAATTTTGGGCAGGGGATATCGGTTCTTCACCGTTACTTTGTTCAACTGCCTGTAATCAATACACAGACAGAGAGAACCATCCTTCTTTACGAAAATTACGGGTGCTCCCCAAGGGGAAACACTTGGGTGGATAAACCCCTTAGCCAACAACTCCTCCAATTGCAAACAAAGTTCTTGAAGCTCCTATGTTGTCATCCGGTATGGAGCCTGAGATATAGGCTCAGCTTCAGGTACCAGATCAATCCTAAAATCTATATCCCGCTTTGGTGGCATACCTGATATCTTACTCGGAAAAACATCAAAAAACCCCTTAAGGAGTGGGTAATCATCCAATGACACCCCTCGACTATCCTATGACTCAAGATCACCCACTGATATTGGAAAAAGTTGACAACCCTGCCAAAAACACCTTTTTAGTTGCATGGCAGAGATCATTCGCAATGAAATGGGCCTCTAAATACCCATGATCTCCACCTCCTTTCTGAAATCATCAACGCACGACACTGCTTTACAACTATAGTCTATCATGGCACGGTGTGCACTCAACCAATCCATTCCCAAGATGACATCATACAATCCAAGTGGTAGGATCCAAAGGTCCACCTTAGTTGTCAATGCCCCTATATCCAGATTACAATCCTGAACAAGCTTCTCTACTACAACCTTTGACCCTAAGGCCAATTCAACCTGACATTTTACGCCTTGCCTAGATGCCACCAATCTACATCGCTCTACTACTGAAGGAAATATAAAAGATTTAGGTGCACCAGAATCAAAGAGTATGGAAATACTAGTGTCATGCAACACACTTGATGTCTCGATCATAGTGCCCTGATATTTTTCTTGAAAATTGTCCACTGCCGCAAATACCTGATGTGCTCTACCCGCATCACCCACTTTCAGTTCAGAAGCAGCTGGTCTCTGGCTAAAACCTGGCGTACTCCTTTGTGGACACTGTCTAGAAATATGTCCCTGTTGCCCACATGAAAAACAACCTGTGCCTTGCCCAAATCCTTTGACACTAGATGGTGCAATCAACTGCTGAAAAACTACCTTGTGAAGGTGCCAACTGTGTGCTTTATGCAGGCTGCACAAAACAATCTGGTCTATTACGCTGCTAGCTTTGGTTCTTCCTATTTTGAGATTTGTCTCCCTGCCGAAATTGTGATTTGTTCTATTTGGGCTATGACTCCTGTTGCTGCTGCGGACCACCCTTAGAGGGTGCCTAAAAATTCTTGGAAGACCCTACAGCTTGAGACTGACCACCTCTAGAACCAAAACCTGATGCTGGAACACTGTCGATCTAAACTCCTATATGTCCTCCCAATGCCATTGCCAAATTTTCTTCTACTAGACGGGCCTTCTCAACCACTACCTCCATTATCTTTGACTCGAAGAATCTAACTCCACCATTGATTCAGGGATTTAAGCCCTGAATGAAATGTTGAACCAACATTCCCTCATCATGATTGATTCTTGCATATTGCTTCAATTCATAGAATCATCGCTCATATTGTTCAACAGACATTGACATCTGCTTAAGGTCATGTAACTCATTTTCCCTGCACTGCCTCCAATGATCTGAAAGGAAGCGAGTGTGGAACCTATCCAGAAATACCTCCCATGTGACCATGCTGATATCTAGATGTAACTTTTTCTCTTCCAGCTACCACCAAGTGGATGCGAAGCCTTATAGATGCATGACTGCGCACTGAGCTTTGGTATTGCTACCATAGGGGTGCATCGTGAAGCATCGATCCAAATCGATTAACCATGTTTCCACTTCCAGACCTCCTCCAGAACCATTGAATGTAAGCGGGTGTGCTCTCATCAAGTCTCTCATATGACTAGCTAGCACTGCATCCAGATCTGTCATTATCTCCCTCCGCCTCAGCAACCTTTCCCTTTCTCTCTCGACCCGTTGCTCCTCCTCCGGCCTAGGTCCCAATTGATCAAGAATCTCCCCCAAAAGGTGTTGCAACTGTCCATCTAAACTAGGTTGTTTCGAGTTCTAACCACCACCTAACGGATTGTTTTGAGGTCTCTATCGTTCCTCATGCTCTGAACTGTGGGAACTCGGTGGTGATGGACTTTGGCGGTTGGCTCCACAACCACCACCTCGGCCTCTTCCTCAGCCATGACCTCTACCTTGAGGCATGATCCTGCACAACAATTACGGTTATGTAAGATCAAGAGTTAACATAAAGGTTTCCTAATAGACACAAACTACCCAGAGAACCTAGCATTAGCAACCTTGGCTTTGATACCAAGTTGTAACACCTCGTCATGCAAACTCCAAAGGAACAATTAAAAATGCAACAATTTTTTTTTATATATTAAATTTCATTCAAAAACAAAAATGCCATAAGTATAATTTTTAATATATATTATTTCTTCCTCCAAAACATAAACTCAAAATCTGTATTGTAAAAAGAATATATATATATTTTTTAAAGGACAGTACATGACATATGTACAGGCATAAATATATATATATATAGGTTATGTATAATTACATTTGCCCAAATAATACAAAATAAATAAACAATAAGGATGAAAACCAATCCAATTCATTTTCCTTCAATCATAGAATAAATAAGGGTATACAATTTTAATACCCTAATAAATTGATTTTCTTTCAAATCAAGAATTTTAGCAACAAGATTTATTGAAGAAATTCAGAAGATTTTTCAATAGATTTCTACAGAAGACTTAAAGGTTTAACACAAACATTTTTTTCTAAAACAAAACCCTCTTTCCAAAAACAGAGAAATTGATTTTCAAATATGGTAGACATTATTGTTTTTTTTGTTTCCCTTACAGAACAATGAATTAATAAATCAAAAGAAATAATAAATTTGAAAGAACCTAGAGTCCTTCATTTGATTTCGAATCCACGAGCACAACAAACCTTCTTCCTCTTTCGAATACAAAATCCCTCTGCAGTTTCTTCCCAAATCTCATCTTTCAAACTTTTTTTTTTTTATTCAAAGGAACGCTTTTGACCCGAGCTATGAAGCTGGATTCAACAATTCAACAATACCACTAGCGGAGTTTGAACCTTGGTGGAAAGAACAACAATGCCACCTATAAACCATTACACCATGCCAATACCGGCATCTTTATTAACTTCAAGATCAATAATCTTTTCTTTTTTAGAACAATTTTTAAGAAGCACACAAATATATTTTCTTCAACCTTTGTTACTTCTTCTTTTCTAGAAAACCAAAAAACCATTATGTGTGTGTGTAGAAAAAAATCCTTCTCTCATAATAAGATAAAGAAAAATAAATACAACTCTTCTTTTTTTCTCAAAAATCCAACCCATCCATTGGTTCTTTCTTGCTTTAAAAGATCACACTTATCTCACAAATTTAATTAAAAATTTATTAATTTCATATTTATCCTCACATGATATTATCCTTAGATTTAACAATATTAATATTTTGAAAAAAGACAATTACAATTATCACAAACATTATTTATTTAAATTAATTACTCTATCCTTTTTAATTAAATAAATATCTTTTAATTTACAACCTTTAACTCCAAAAGTACAATTACTCACAATTAATCATATTCACAAAATATCATTAATTTATTCCATATAAAGTAAAAATAAATTAAATAACAACTAACCATAATTAAAATAAATAAACAACAACCAATACAGAGACAAGGACAAATCCAAAATGATGACACATCAAGACTCACAACGAGGTGACGAACTTGGGATGGGGACACTTCCTTATCAACTCCCTTTTTCAACATCATACCTGTTGGGTTAATTTAATGCTCACCCTCTCCTGCCGAAGCAGGTGGAATCAAGACTTTATTCCTACAATTCCTGCATACAAACGAATGTCAAGTAACATGTAAATCTCCATTGCATACACACCGTGAAAGGAAATCGCAGGGTAGCAGGGTGCTCGCAAGCGAGTGATGCTATCCCTCCTTTCACCAAGTCTCACTAGCAAACACATCATAAAACATAGCAACATAGAATTACATCGTCACATATAATATTAAAGAAAACCATAACATAACCAAATAATATAACCACCACATAATGTATCATCAAACATCATAAGTAATGTCAAGTGCAACAAACCAACCAAACAATGAATCCACACACAACCAAATCGGTGAACTAATCACCATCACAAACCAAGTATCAAACCAACACATAAGAGTATCAAAGAGTATCAAAGAGTATCAACATCATGAGGGGTATTATAGAAAACCTCATTGGAATGTAAGTTAGAAGCTTAGAATATATCGGACCAAAGCATACGCAATAGTCACCAATGTACTCCAAACAACTTTCCTACACACAACTAAGCAAGTATGTACCAAGATTATTTTACAAGAATAGCCACAAGCACATGAAACAAAAGATAATGATCGATGCCCCATTCCTTTCTCTCTAAATCATTTTTGATAGACATCATCGAGAGGTCCTCAGAATGGGTCAATAAGATAAATCAAAAGAAAATATTAAAGACAAATAGTCAATGTTATCTATATATGTTGCCAATTTAAGATAGATAAGGTGATTTTTGATACTGATGCCCATCACAAGAAGGATTCATCCTAGGCCATGTTGATCAGATTTTTTTATTAGGATGAGGTGTTTGATAAGCCATTGATGCAAAATTCACTGACTCATTTACCTATGATCTAGACTTTATATTTTGACACTTAGGTTCTCACTTTACAACTTGTGATACTTTCTTTCTATTTGTTTTTCCAAAGGTTGAAGATGGAAATTGATTTATTATGAATGGAAGTTTATTGTGGGTGAAAGCAAGATGGGATGGTTGGTTTTGAATTTTCTAGATATTTCAATGTTTTTGGTATTTTGAAAATGTTTTGAGGCTATTTTTGGTCCTTTTGAAATTTTATGTGAATGTTTTGGTTTTTGGTTATTTGAGGTTGTTTAGGGTTTTTCAAGGATATTTGATGGTGTTTAGGTCTTTTGAATGTTTTTTGGGTGTTTTTGTATTTTATAAGTTTTCAAATGTTTTTGAGATTTTCTGATATTTGAATGTTTAGGGGTTTTCTGATATTTTACAAATGTTTAAGGTTTTTTTATTTTTTGAATGTTTTAGGATTTTTTGAGTTTCGACCAAGAATCTAACCTAAAATAAATATCCTAGGGGCTTCAGGGGTTGATCAAAGATAAACCTTGCCTATATTATACATGTAGAGACCACATAGTTCGACTAACATGGCTTATTGAAGATGAGATATGAACATTTGATGGAATGTCAATTTATTATGATGGACTCCTAATGAACTAACCTAGGTTGTCTCGCAGGCACACACTAGTAGAATTTGGCAAATAAATGACTATGTGACTAAAACTTTTAGTCACATGACTAAAAATTTTAGTTGCGTGACTAACACTATTAGTATTTGAAAAATAAATGACTAATTTGGTCATTTATAAGTGACTAATTTGGTCATCGGGTAAAATCACAACTAAATGACTAAATAAATAACTAAATACATGTGCCCATTATTGAAATCTTGGCCATAATTTTTTATTTTAATAAACATACTCTAAAACCTTTGTCAAGACCTTATTTTCAATCATAGCCTGCCAATTGAGACCTTTGTTACATAAACAACATCATTTGCTAAATGACCTACCAATTGATCTCATGTACTGCACATATGTCTGAAAAAATAAACCAAAATTTTCTCTAATTGACCTTTCATACCTCTTTGGTGTACCTATTGCACACCAAGGTGCAATTGTTAGTAATAATTTGATATATATATTTAACATGTCAAAATGTTAATGAGATCAAGTTTCCACAATCCATATCAATTAATCTTTGCATACGTTTTTGGATTAGATTGTGTTAGAGTTTTTTGCATCAACATTTCAAATCACACACTAGTAGAATTTGAGGGAGTGGGTTGTGTTATAATATAATAATAATATATTATATTACAATACAATATATTATATATTATTATATAATATAATATTATTATTATATATTATTATATAATATTATAATATTATATTTTTTGATACGTAAGGTGATGATTTTATTTATAGAAAGAGAGAAATATACAGTCGTCTGCTATGTAGGAATAATAACATTGATGACCTTCATACAGCCAAAAACTAACACGGAAAGGTTCAACCATTTCCAAATAGGAAGCACCGAACACAGGATATGAGTATAGTCTGTTTTCCACAAAATTTACAAAAAACCTTTTACCCAAATCGAGTAAACTGCTAATTATCAGAAAAAAACCAAGCAAGAACCCAAACGGACACCAACCCGAACCCCGCTAATCACCAAAAACCATTTACCTCTGCAAAGCAGATGAAACCCTCCACCCAGTCCGTGCCTTCCACCTGCACTAACTTCACTTTTTGTTTCAAAAACTCCACTGCCACTTCTGTCAGCTTGCGATGCCTGGATAATTCGGGGCCTTTGAGGTCCAGAAGGAAAGGGTAGATCTTGACCGCATCGTCCGATTCCCACATGGAAGCAATGTTCGCTGGATGCGGTATGCCCTTCCCTGAAAGAGCCGCTTTCATAATCATGTCGATGCCCCCGAGCAAGTCCTTCCGAAACAGTCGCACCATCAGTTCTTTAGCCATTGTCTTCGGAGTGGCGATATCCAAGAGCGATGCGAGAAACCTAGATGAGACTTGGGCGTTGTCTCGGGCAAATTCTTTTCGCTCCAAATGACCCTTTCCGAGTACCATCTTCACTGCTGCAATCGAAACTGGATCGTCCTCGAGCAGGATACGTTTAAGCCGCTGGTCCGTAACCTCCCGGAAGGCAATCTGCCTTTCCGTTGCCATTAAGGAGACAGGAGTGTCGACACCAAAAGATTCAAGCCCTTCTGCCGCGATGATAATTGTGAACTTCGACTTTGATTGTCTCTCCATTGCCTGAGATATGATCGGTGCACCCTGCAAAATAAACACAAAGGCAAATACCAAGAAGCCGAACCTATATTTAGGAACCGACTTCAAGAGATTAATATAAAACCTGAATAATGATCCGTCAGTCATCGTATACGGAACAGATTAATCGCAATGCAATCCGTCCTTCGCATGAGATGAAATGCATCCCCAGTCTCTTCAACTAAGAGCTGTGATCAATGCGAGTTATGGTGATTTCCATACCACACTTCCGCGCACAGAACAAGGAGAACCGTACGCTACGTGTCCCTCAACTGGCCTCGTGAGAACAATATCCATCATGCCTCAACCCACTCCATGAAATTGAATTAGATGGCTGGCGATTACCCTACAGTGATCATCCACAATCCGCTAAATTTAGCCGGATGGTAAGACTGCTGCAATCCAAGTCCGCATGACACCCGTCCGTCCCGTCCTCCACCTCACGACCACCTAGACACCCCGTGCCAGTGTGAGGAGCGAGGGGGGAGCCCACCCATCCACCCACAATATTATAATATTATATTTATATTATAATGTATTTGATATTATATAATAATATAATATTATAATATATTTAGTATTATAGTATTATAATATTAAAATATTAAAATATTAAAATATTAAAAAATTAAAAGAAAATTTCATTAATTTAATTTAAATATTAATATCTTTAATTAACATAATGTTAAATGTAGTGCCCCTCCGTTCTCACTTGGGATGTGTAGGTAGTCTAGCTAAGGAATCTAAAAATGAGGATGAAACAAAATGAGGATGGAACAAGGACTTCTGATAGTACTCTTGTGCATATGAGGTACATTGTGTTGCTTTGATGCAAAGATTTAATTAGCTAGCTTAGTTTACTTGTTGTTCATGATACTTATTTTATTACATTGAGGTTATGATGATATACTGTGGTTGAATTTAATTAGTTATGCTTATATATAGATGTAGTAGTATATTGTGATGCAGTAGACTAGTGATTATTTCAAGATTATATGATGTGGTCAATTTAGTTTAACAATATTATTTTATATTTAATGTTGTAGTTATTCTAGTTTTGACGAGGGGACAGTGTAGCACCACTCGTTCATGAGTGTCTTGCTACGCTGTGATTCTTTCTCATAATATGATGCATTTATTTAAACATATATAGTGCACAATGTTGTTTGTATGTAGGAATTGCAGGAATAAAGTCTCGATTCCACCAAAATCTATCAACCCATCGTGAGTATAGTGGTATTGTGTGTCATTGACTTTGGTTGTTTCAGTATTATGTGATAGTTGTCTATTGTGAGTTGTATTTGTGTTATTTATTTAATATTTGTAATGTTATGTATTTGGATGGATTAATAGTATTATTTAATTTAAATAATTAAATAATTAAAATAAGTGTTATTAGTTAGTTATTGAGAATAACTTTATTAAAATTTTAAAAAAATTAAACTAAATGTTATGTAACTAATTAAAAATAAATAAATAAATTATGTAAATAACATTATTTATAATTTTAAAACTTGAAAATTTTTAGAATTTAATGTAAATAGTAAGTTGAAGATAAATAATATAATAAAATATTTAAATAATTAATTATGTGTCAACTATAAGTTGAAATTAATAAAAATAGAAATTTAAAATTTAAAATTTTATTTCAAAAAGAAAAATCGAAAAAAAAAGAATAAAAGGAACGAATGCATGTCTATTTTATTTTCAAAAACTTAAGAGAATGGAAAATTACTATTTTATTTTGATTTTTGAGTTTAAAAAAAATAAAAGAGAATATTGGGATGAATGGAAAAGGAAAAAAAGATTAGTTTTGGTTTTCACGGGAATAGATACATAAATTTTTGGGGTAAAAAAGAAAAAATGGAAAAGACTCTCAGAGAACTTCTTGGCTGGGATGGTTTTGTACATCTTCTGGAAGATAAAATCTTTGGAAAAAGCTTGGGAATCGAAATAAGAAGACTCAGTTTTTTCATCAATTCAAGCTTGAAGATTCAGGTTCTTTATTTTAAATATTTATTTAAATTGTGTTGTTAAAAGATTGTAGAAATATTTGTAGAAAGATTGTGAAAATCTTAGATCCTCTGTAAGGAAATGAATTTAAAATGGTAGGAAATTCAAAAAAGAAAATAATAGATAATTTAAAAAAAAAATTCACAGATAATTTAGAAAACTTCTGTAGGATTGAAAAAAATTTAGGAAAAATGAAATCCTATGATAACATAGTAAATATTTTCCTATAGAAAACAACAGAGACATAGGGTCACTAAATTGATCATAACTCACAATTTGCGAACTGGGTATGGTTGAATTTTTTATATTGTTTAAAATAGTGCACCTTCAGTAAAATTTTTAGAAAAACCCAGATCCGAAAACAAAAGTTATTAAAGTTGCAACACACATGATTAATATTTTTTGAATATAATAAATTATTTTTAATTTATTAAATAATATATATATATATATATATATATATATATGTATTATACATATTTAATTATATATATTTAAATATATTTATTTAATTGACTATTTTGATATAATAGATATTTTAAATATATATGTTTAATTTTTACATTTGGAAGTTGTGAATGAAATATTAAAATATTAAAATGTTTAATATATGTATTTATTTAAATATATTTTGATAATAGATGTATGTGAATACATGAAATTGATTATTTTTATAATGTTATAGTTTAAAAGAGAAAATTGAATTTAAGTAGATATTTGATAACAAAATAATTTTAAAAAATAAATGAATATTATGTATTATTTGGTGCATGTGAAACACAAACAGTTAAAATGAAATAATTTTTATAGAGAAATTGATATTTATTGTAGTGTGTATTATTGTGAAAATTTGAGGTAAATTATTAGTGCTAATTTTCTTATTGTTTGTAAAAGAAATTATATGTACACAGGTCTATTTATTTTATGAATTAATTGTGTTTTGATAAGCCTAGTGTGATATTTCATTTTTTGATCCTTTAAATGATAACATAATCTAATCAATTAAATAGGAATTAATTTTTTCTTATTTGTATAAGATTCTAAGTAAATTTATCACTTTCTTCACCTCTAGCTCAATCATGTGTGACTTGATAAAGTGATTGTCCTCTTGTATTTTCTTATGACCATTCTATCAAACACATGGTTAAAGAACTTGATGGAAAAATTAGATCTCTCTAATCTGATTAATAGTCTTTTCATCTCTTTTTTTCCATCCATACCTATACTAGTAGTATATAAATTCATAAATTAAGTATATGGGACAAAGGATGTGTAGGTAGCTCATCTAGAAATTCTTTAAAAATCTTTGTAAGATTCTAGAAATGAAAAATATTTACATGTAATAAATCTCTTTAAATCCTTGATAATAACAAAAACAAATAAAAAATCCTTCCATTATTCTTTCTATAATTTCATGGATGAATTTGATCTTAAACTAATTGGCTTTTGAACTCTTTGTACCATCCTAATCATCTAGGAATTTCATACTATTAGTGTAACAATTGAACTAATAACTATGATCAATTAATTTTTTTATTCATATGATCATATCATACAATCATGTCCATTTTAATCAAGTTTGAAGAAAATAAAAAATTAATATCTCACTCAAACCCACACATATCCTCTAGCTTAGTGGTTTTCTCCCATAATGAACTAGGCATAATCTTTGTATCACTAATATGGTTGAACTAGGTTCTCCTACCCCCAAAATGGTTGTAAGAGGTTATTCTTCTTATTCCTTATCTCCCATTATATATCATAATTATGTTACTCATATTGATGGAATTGAAAAATCCTACCCATCTCACCTAAAACATCTTGTACAAATCCTACTATTGTGGTTCATGGTGCTTCTCCTCTGTCTCCTATTATGGTTTTTGGGCTCATTTTTATTTATCTTGTAGTATTTCATTCACATTACATTATTCATAATCATAACAATTCTACAAATCCTACTTAACTTCCTTCTACTACTATCAATAAATACCCTCCACCTTTTCCTTCTACTAGGAGCCCTAAAGAATATGATCGCATGGAATAATTATGGTCCACACAAGATAAAATAAGTTTTTAGGATATGCTTCAAACATCTCCTTATAAATACATCCTTCAATAGAAATTACATATAAAATATTTGTGTAGCCATCTATATGCTCTAAAAACTTTTGATACATATCTAAATTTTAGAAAAGTTTTACAAATTTTTCTTTGTAATAAAGTTTTGTAATTTCATGAACCACTTTCATGTTTGAAAAATAATATGATTGAATGTATGAATTTGCAAAATATTTTTTCTTCCTTATGTTTTACTTTTACATGAATAATTTCATGAATTGAGTTTTTACATTTTATGAATAATTTATGATTTCACAAATTCAAAATTATTAGGTTTTAAATTTGAACTTCTATATCAAATTTAAAGATGCCTTAGTTTCAAAATAAAATGCATCTTTTTTCTATTTTAATTATGCATATATTTATAGACATGGTTGATCAGACTTCTAATCATTCTAATTAGACTTCGCATTAGTCTAATCAACTTGACAAGAAGAGTTGTCCTAGATCTAATCTATATGCTGACACCATTTAGAGGTTAGATCTTGCCTTGTGGTGTTTAGAAAAAACAATCCATAACACCCAAAACTTGTCAAATAGAGATAGGTAGTCACTATTATGGATGATATTACTTGTATGATTGGCTTCATTTGATCATACAATCCCTACAGTGAGATCAACATTGAACAGTTTTATGCTTCTCTTTCTAGAAGTGTTAGTGGCCATGAGAAATAGTCATCCATTTCTAGGCGGGTTTCATTAGATAATTTTCACAACATGCTCCCATTTTATTAAGGACAAGATAGAGTGAGAGGATATGCGCCACTAGGTTTGCAAGGAAGGGGGATTTTGTTGAGATATTATCATTGGAAATGCTCTAGCAAACATATATGGAAAATGTGGAAGCATAAACAAGGCACGTAAACTGTTTGACAAAAATGCCTCAAATAAATATAGTCATAGGGAATGCAATGTTTGTGGGATATGCACATAATGGATTTTGCAAGGATGTCATAATTGTTAAAACCTAAATGTGCTCATTATTAGGATCTTGACTATAATTTTTATTTTAATAAACATAATCTAAAACCCTCATCGAAACCTTATTTTCATGTTGCAACTCACCAAATTGGAGAAGTGAAAGGTCAATACCAACGAGGAAGGCAACTTGTCATGCGAATTGCTTGACAAAATACCTCAAAGAAATGTGGTCTCATGGAATGCATTAATTGCAAGATATGCACAAAATGGTTTTATTGAAAAGGGCTTTCGAAAATGCCTCCATTAATTATTATTTTTTAATATTCTCTAAATGGTAAATGTTCAGGGATATTAAATAAGTTTTTATTTTATAGTATTTTTTATATTAATAGTAAATGTTCATGTATATATAATTTAAGTGTATAGCCAACCCAAAATTTATTGATATACTGATAGAGAATTGGTGATGCCACAGTGTTGATTTCCTTGGAAAAGTTGTTGTTTTATAGTTTTCATGAGTTTGTTTTATATAATATTATTGTTTATAAATTTATTATCAAATTATTATTAAAGATTATTTTTCTTAACTGTAATTTTATTCATATTATTGTTGTGAAATTCCTTATCATCCCACTTTGTTTTTCTTGTGAACAGGTACACAGCAAGGAGAAAATGCAAAGCCAGTGCCTTCTAGATGCATTTACAACCAACCCCATGTGCAACAATGGCATCATTGAAGACATGCATTCACACCAATGACATTTTAGCTTTAGTTTTAGTTTATTTCAATTTTAAAAGCATAATAAATCAACCGTTTACATACTGCAAAGATTGTGTCTTCAAAGCTCTATATATAGAGTTCTTTGTAACATATGTTATATACAGTTTGAATATACAATGAATTATTTTTCAACAATGTTTCAATCCTTTGAACAATTTTTTTGAAGTTTTATGATTGTTTCAAACACAATAAATTTTTCTCTTGGTTTGCAATTTCATAGACTAGTTATTGTAACAACATTCTCCAAACATAGGAGTTTACATACACATCTAAAGTATTACTTCATAAATGACTAAATAAATGACTACCATGACTAAATAAATGAGTAAACCATGACTAAATAAATGACTATAATGACTACAATGACTAAATAAATGACTACTATGACTAAATAACATGACTACCATGACTAAATAAATGACTACCATGAATAAATAAATGACTACCATGACTAAATAAATGGCTAGTTAACAACAATCAATGACTAAATTAATGACTAAATATATGATTAAATATATGACTAAATAAATCACTACCATGACTAAATAAATGACTAGTTAATAACAATCAATTAGTAAATTAACGACTAAATCAATGACTAAATTAATGACCAAATCAATGATTAAATCAATTACTAGATAAATGATTAAAAAAGTTTAGTCATAAATTTGGTCGTGTTATAAATGACCGACAATAAACTACTAATGGTCATGTGACCAAAATTAGTCATTTATATGCAATTTTTAGTAGTTTATTTAGTCATATATTGTTGTTTTTGTACTAGTGACATCAATGATGGACTTTCCTATGTTCAAGCTTAAAGATCTGTAGTTTGACAAGGTACTATTTTTTAATTTTCAATGTTCAACCTTTTTAGGGATTTTGACATGTTTTTGGGTATTTTGGATTTTGAATTTATAATTTTATGAATGTTTTTTGGGATTTTCGATGATATTTTGAGGCAAACGATACCTACATCATGATGTTGATGTCACATTGTGAGATATAAGACATGGATCAAGAGTTATTCGAAAACAAAAGTGCAAAAACCTGCCCCCAGTGTCTAGCAATGTTTCATAGATCAATGAAAAAAGCAAGATAGGTAATGTATATGTGAAGATTTTGACAGAGTTCTATCATGCTAGATATGGGCTATGGGATTTCATGAGATAAAATGGTAAAGAGCCTATCAAAAATTTTCCATAAGTAGAGTTGAAGTATATGCCAAATCTTAAGATCAAGATAAACTAGAATATCTGGGTAAAAGTTGGATTGGATGGATAGAGGGAACATTGGATTTATCATGACAAGGATGAGATGCTTCTATCTCAGAAGGATCATAGAGATGCTCGATTCTACTCATGATGCCTGTTTTCTCACTTTTCATCATAGTCATTGCCCAAAGCGCCACCAAAGTGGTTTTCATTGGAGGGCAATTTTTATCTTTACTATTTTCAATCCTTTTTCCTATTTTTTTGGATTTTTGATTGATTTTTTTTATTTTTTGGAAGTTTTACCCTCATGTTGAGCCACCTAGTGGTACTGATGTAGAGGACACTATCATATCGTGCCAATGATATCCTACCTAAAGAAGTTTCTTTGCTAAGATAAAAGCACTTGAATGCAACCTTGAAGAACTCTGATCTACCTTGTGGATACCAAAATTAACCTTTTCTATGTGCGCACATCGCGATAAAGTTCCTTCAAAATCGTTATGATGAAGGGTAGCTTCCAACACATGGTCAATGTGAGAATTGGATATCATGAATGGAGTGGACAGTGACATGTATGAAGGAATATGGGATGTATTGGTTGATGGTTTGGGACCTTTGACTCTCCAAACTTGGGAAGATGAGTGATGATGGATGGGGATGGAGGTTTTCATGGAATTAGGACCAAAAATTGGACATACTTTCTTCCTGGATTGAGAAGCTTGCTTTTGTATTTGAGGACTTTTTTGATGGATACATTTTCCTTTTTGATTTTTCCCTGTAGTTTTTTTGACTAATGGAGTTTTTGAGGGATGATTTTCTTTATTTATCTTTGGTATCCATTTGTACTTGACGTGTCCTTTTTTCTTTATTGCTTCATTTTATTTGATGATATTTTCCATGCTTTGATAAGAATTATTATTTCTATGTTGGTCCAAATTTGCGTATGAGATGACAGATGAATTCCAACTCATGATACAACTAGTTGTAGTTTTGACTATATTTTCATCATAAGGATCCTTCATCCTCCATATGTTGATGTTTGTTGTAGACAATATGACATTGTGAAGGTATTATCAATACCTAATCCTTTTCCGTGATAATGTATCCTCTAATCCATAGCCACTGAATATGACTTGTCATGAACACGATATTGCTATGGGTTCCTATTGTTCAAGAATATGAATTCTTTGTTCTAATTCTATGGCATTGTTAGTTGTTGATACTACTCCAAAATATGTTGATGCTAACTAAAAATATGTTTATGATGCACAATCATTGTAAGAATCAAGAATCTCAACTGTTACTTTCTCTTGTGTAGGAATACCAAGAGTGGGAGACTCTTGTTTATGATGAAGAATGTCTATATTTTCGTCAAAAAGAAACATCTCAGGAGTGATATCGGGGGAATCTTTGGAGTTTAAAATGGTTTGGAAGATGTCCCTTATCTCTTGGTGAAAATCTGGGGATAGGGGTTCTTGATCTTGACTTGATTTAGAGTATTTTTCATTATCCTCATGAGCCTCTTCTTGACATGATCCTTGGGTGGATGATATATCATTGATAAAAGACTCTTTGCAACATTTTGTGTGTATGGGTGCAATAAGGGGTATTTCTAGCTTGTTGGGAACTTCTTCAACATGCGCAATCATTGAGTCATATGTGGGAGAGATATCACAATCTGATATCCACTAGATGTCATTATGGTATAAAATAGTGCTAAACACTATTGATCGGTTTGGACTTTGCTTTAAAATAGTATCTTGATATGTGTTTGATTCCTCATGTTGTGATAAATAAATATGTCCCACTGTGGTATCACGAGTATTGTTTACATTTTTTGAGGTTGATGTTGTTCCTAAATCTTTTACTTTTGTATGGTCAAGCATAGGGTTTGTGTAAATTTTTAGATTTTCATTCCTCAATTTTTGATAGAGATGAATTTCTCCTTGTTCAATAAGATCTTCTACATTAGATGTTTGATTTTAAAACAATTTTGTGTGTTATGACCTTTGTATTAGTGAAATTCACAAAAAATGATCATCTTTATAGCTACAAGATTTGACTTGTGGCTTGTGATAGTTCGAGAAATCTAGGAGTGTGATAAGATTAGACTGTATCAACTGCTTCAACACATCCTCCATAGGTTCCCCTAAGGGAGTGAATTTTTGCTTAGGAGCAATGTTTGTTCTTTGTTGTCCACGTTAAGTGTTTGCAATGTTGATTGTTGTTTGATTTTTTGACCATGACGTGTATGATTGTTGTGTGTTCATGGTTTGGGTGTTTTCTTGTCTAGGAGTAGTTAAGACCACCTTTGCATCAACAACACCATCACTAGTAACATTTCTATTATTGGCCCAATAGCGGGGCTTGTCATTAAAATTAGTGGATGGGCGGTTTTCTCTATATACTTGTGTGTTTTCTTGTGAGATTCAGGCTCTCTCGATGTTAAGGGCTTTAGGGAAAAGCTCGCCATAGGAGGTAATGCACTGCATTTTCAAGAGGAAGGATAGATCTAGATCTATATTTGCTATGATAATGCCAACTTGTTGTTCGTCAGGAAGTGGCAACTTGCTTTTACTATCTCTTTTTCTCCATAGTTGTAAAAAATTGGTGAAAGATTCTCCATTATTTTGTTTGAGAGTATACAACTCTTCTAAGCTTACATCCATGTCAATATTGAAGGAGAAGTGGTCTATGAATCTATCAATGATTTCTTGGAAGGTTTTGATGCATGGAGGTAACTGTGAAAACCAATCCATGACAAGGTCTCTTAAACTTTGAGGTAAGAGGCACATTAAATAAGAATCATTGTAGGCAACCTCCACACACATGACATTGAACTCCTTGACATGATCCATAGGATTTCCTCTCCCTATGTATTTATTGAATTTTGGGATTTCAAAGCCGGGAGGGAATGGTACCATTGTGATGTTTCGATCGAATGGATAGGGACATAAGTTCTATGTATGGGGATTATTTTTCTTGCTCATTCGAAGATCCTACATTTCTTGTGATAATGCCTTAAGTTGTGATGCTAGATCATCTTGCGGGTTTGGAGGAGGATCATATGTTGGGATGACGAATGGGTTATATACAAGATTCATAGATGATAAAGTGTTGTATGGGGTGTATGGTGGTGTAGGATATGGCGATAATGGTGTAGGAATATATATTCCTAATGTGTTTGGGTTGATGATGTTTTGTTGAGGGTTATAGTATAAATCATGTTGTTTTTGTGTGAGCAATTGTTGTTGTTGGGAATATTGTTGATCTTGTTGTTGTTGTTGGGCATATTGTTGCACTTGTTGTTTTTGTTGAGCTACTAAGGTTGCTTGTTGTGTTGCTAAAGTTGTTTGATGTTGTTGTTGTTGTTGTCCTACTAGGGTTGCTTTCTATTGTTCTTGTTTTTGTTGTGTTGCTAAGGCTACTTGTTTTTGTTTCTATTGTTGGACTGCTTGTTGGTAAGCCTATTGTTCTTGTTGTTGTTGTTATGCGACTAAGGTTGCTTCTTGTTGTTTCTATTGTTGGATTGCTTGTTGGTAACCCTATTGTGCTTATTGTTGTTGTTATGTGACTAAGGTTGCTTCTTCTTCTTCTTCTTCTTGGATTGCTTGCTAGTAAGTCTATTGTGCTTGTTGTAAAGCTAAGGCATGTGCTTGCAATGTGTGCAAAACCCTCTTCCTAGTACCTGCAAAAAAACATGAGTAAACAAGTTAAACAAGGAATTGCAAGCTAAAACAAGGATTCCCCATGAAATCCATTTATAAACTCAAAATGGGAAAGAAAACAATGAAGAACCAAATAAAATCAATGAAATAGATTGAATCCTAATTTAAGTGTGCAAACTCATGATCCCATGGCGGAATTGGTGCCAATTTGATGTGAAAATTGGCCCTTTCCCAATTCCTATGATGCAAGTTTTGAATGTTGAAGATGATATTGATCCACTTTTGATGAAAGATAAGAACTCCAAGCCAAAAATCTACAAAACCTAGCTATGACTCAATGATAATGGATAAAATTCAAGAGATATTTGAGCATGGTAACTTTGCTTGGGTTGTGGATGATGAAATGAGGATATGAGCATTTTATTTATAGGATTTCAAGATGGATGAATGACCAAATTTGAGCAATGTGGGACTAACATTCATCCAATGATATGGTGCCACTTGTCAAGCTATGAATGGATGATGGATGTGCAAGATTTGGGGTTTGTGCCAATAAATGGCAATATTTGAAATTCAAATTTGTTGAAATGACATGCAAGAGGGAAGGGAAAATGCAATAAATGCCACTTGGCTGAAGGTAAAGGACATGTAAGATGAAGTTATTTCCTTGTTGGATGTACATGTTGACTTGGAATTTTTGAATTCAAATTGAGAGCATATTCCAAAAGATGCCTTGTGAGGAAAATAGAGATTTAATAAATGAATTAAATCTATTTTCATGTGCAACTTGCATTATCTAGAGGATGTGACATGAGATGAGATTAAATTAATCAAGGGTTAATTAATTTAACAAGAGATTAGATGATGTGACCTTGTTTGACTCAAATTTATGGATTTATTTAAATCAAATAAGAGAGGAATATGATAAGAGGCTAATTAAATAAAGATTTTGATTTATTTAATTAAAAGGGATGGTGTTAGATTAAATCAAATAAGGTTTTAATTTATTTAATTTAATGGACAAACTTTAGAGATTTAATCAAATAAATTGATTATTTAATTAAATAGGGATAATTAGATCGGATGGATTGATTTAATTAACATAAAGAATTGAATTAATTAGATAAAATGATTTATTAATTAAGGGATGAAATTGATGAATTTAATTAGATAGCCCGGGAATTTGATTAAATGGTTAGATCGAGGGATGATTTAGGAGAAACAATGTTAATAAGGGGATCGATGCACGATGTCAATCGGTATATTTTACGTGTCTACATTTTTGCCCCTCTTTGAAACAATGCACTTGTTGCGTTGGTTCAAAGAATAACCGATCTCGATCAAAGCCAAAAAAGTTTTGATATTTAAAAACTTACCCCACTACTGCATGGCAAGAGAATATGCCATTATAAT